>UXGC01000307.1:0-135469 GCA_900480045.1 Eurytoma adleriae
ACAATTCGTTGTCTTTGGCACAGCGTTTTTCAAAATTTCGCATTTGATCCGACTGATTGATTGATCCAATACACGGCTCGATTTCATTTTAATTGACGAAAAAACGGTTGGAAGTACAAATAGCAAAATGATGCGTCGTTAAGTTTACTCGCAATTATTTGGGGATCTGAAAAGTAAATAGACAGGAGATACGTATTTTTTTCATCACACGTTTTCAAAAATCATTCACAATATATATTTTATTAAAGTTGTTTTTAACAAGATTCAACAATGTCGTAGTTTGATAACAATAACGCGTAGAAATCTATAATTTTCCATACAAAACAAGTCAACATAAATACAGTAATGCATCGACAGATTCACGGAGGTACCTAAAAATATTCTGGCTGACAGTGACCTTACTTTTTAAATTTTTATTTATTTATTTTGAGCTTTCAAGTAGAAATGAGTAACAATCACACAGAGTCAAAACAAAATTCGCGAACAATCTGCGTGCACGGAAAAGTGAAATAATAAAAAATATTGTAAAAAATAATGTAAATAAATCAAAGAGCCAGAAAGTCCAGAACATTTCGGAAGCGTCACCAGCAGCCAGAAGAGTAACAAGGGGCGAAGTAAGAATCTTCCCTCTAAAGTCTAAAGATGAATCAATGAAGACCCAGCGAAATTAGTGAAAAATGCTGCACTAATCACTAATTAATTAGTGGATCACGTTTGACTAATTCACGAATTTCAGCGGCCATTCACTGAACAACTGACCTTTAGACGGAATCCGGCCGCACTCCCTTCGGGTGTATACTTACTCGCGGGTGCTCGACGTCGCGGGGAGACGATCGGACAAACGGTCGTGGGGCGAGCGTCAAAGCAACAGACAAAGAGAGACAGAAGAGACAGATAGAGAGAGAAAGCCGGCGCTCACTGGGGAGGATTGAAATAGTCCCAGTGGTGGTGGTGGGTGATGGTCTTAGGGGTGCAGATGCAGACGACGATGAGGGCGGCGACGAGGAGCAGGAGCGCGCACATCGCCAGCTCTACCCGTCGCAGCTTCTCGCCGTCGAGGAGGTGGGACTGCTCCCCCGGCTGCTCCTCCCGTCCCGGGTCGAATCTAGAAACTACAGAATCGACAAAATGCCTGAGTGAGCGTGTGCCGGCCTGGTGGAGGGCGCGCGCCAGCTGGCCGGCCATCTGGACGACGCCCGGCTCCTCGTCCTCCCCCTGCTGGTCGTCGCGGCGCCGGCGGCCGCCGCTGCCGCGCTGCTCCGCCGACGTGGGACTGGCCAGGGCGAAGAACTCGGGCGGAATCTGCGACGCGGGGAAGGCTATGTACCGCGTCTGCCCGGGTGGCGGTGGCGAGGCCTGGTGGGAGGGCGGCGGGGGCGGGGGCGGCGAGCGGGAGGACTCGCGCGGAGGCGGGGGGGACTGGGAGGCCTCGCGGGACGGCGCCGAGTCCTCGCTGTACGATATAACGGCACGTTGGGGCTGGGCGCCGTGCGACGTCACGTGTCGCAGCGGCATGTTGCCGCCGCTGTCCGGTGCGCCGGTGCCTATGCTGTCGGGCGTTACCGAGATCACGGGTGGCAGTGACTTTACCGGTGAGGCGGTTTGGCGGACGGCACCGGGGAGGCCGCGGCTCGGGGACGCCGAGCGCGAGCGAGACGTTGACCGGACCACCGGGAGCTCGCTCGCCGATGTTTCTGTCGTGGTCGTCGTCGTCGTTAGCGTCGGTGCTTGAGGTACTGGTGTCTCGAGTGTGCTGTCTGTCGCTGTCGTCGTCGTCGTCGTTGTGGACGGAGCTGGTGCTTCGGGTTTGACCGTTGGGGCTGGTTCGGGTACCGCAGGAGATTGCTCTTTTGGAGGCTGTAAATTTACACGGTAAAAATGAATTAAACATCGACGTAAACCATGCAAATTTTAGTACGTTAGATATAAAAAGGTCTTCTAAAAACCAATGCTTTGGTTTAGGTTTACCTCAACAGTTAGGACGGTTGTCGTTACTTCGGTGATAGTAGTGAGGCTGTCGGAGGCGGATGTGAGATCGGTCATCGAACCAGACAAGGGTAAGACTGTGCGACCCATGTTTGCGATAGATTCTTGATCGGATGCTGGGGTTTGTACCACCAATAACGGCGAACTTTCTCGTGTGAATGATGATCTCCTCTCGACTGGTCTCCTCTCGTTTTCTGGTGTAACGTCGACCCGTTCATTGCTTGTCGCTGTGCAGGCATCCTCCATCCTGGACTGAGGACGTGACGCTGGTTGCGCCGCCATCACCGCGTCTATAAGACGAAAATCGATAAATTAACACATATGTACATCTAATACCTAAAAACTATACTAATTAAAATATTTTTACTATATTGTATTATTATTTTCAGAAAATTAAATGGAAAACCGCCAGCAAGAATAGAAAGAAAAGGGTCAGTACCTAATTGATTCCTTATAGCTATCAGTTCTTGCAACAGTGAGGGATGAATGCCACCCTCTGTTTCGCCCTTATTTGACATCTCGGTGACGGAAACGACGATGGCATCGATTTCGGATGCCGCCACCTTGTAGGCTTCTA
Source organism: Eurytoma adleriae (assembly GCA_900480045.1). NCBI lineage: Eukaryota > Metazoa > Arthropoda > Insecta > Hymenoptera > Eurytomidae > Eurytoma > Eurytoma adleriae. The sequence continues at coordinate 2,564 of UXGC01000307.1, forward strand.
GTTGCGACACCGTCAGTCGATCAACTTTGAGATCGCCGACTTCCAGACTCGGTATTCGCAACGGTTCGTCGCTCGAGAAAATCGCCGCGCGCAGGGCATCTAACTGCGCAAGATTTATACTCCTGGTCTCATCTGAGGGCGGGGCTTTACGGTCGCTTTTTTCTGAAATTCGAAGATTCAAAATATATTTTATCAAGTACTGAAATTATTCACCCCATAACCGATTTCCGATCAAAAAATAACAACCAAATGATTATCACGTAATCATCATTTGATAATCATTGGATTTTTTTCAGCAGGGACCCGCACTCCATCCGTCCATAAAGACCCAACAATAAAAAAAAATCTTAAATACCGGTATCTGCAGGACGCGCTCTGTCGTGGTCCCTCGACTGCACGCCGGCGGGCAGCGGCGGTATGGGCGGCGTGCCGGCGCTGGTGGCGCTCTTGACGCTGCCGCCGGAGGGGCTGGGCACGCGCTCCGTGCTGATGAGCACCTGGGTGGAGCCGGAGCGCGACGGTGCGACCACGAGCTTCGCCGTCGTGATCTCCTCCTCGATGACGAGGTCGTCCGGCAGCGGGTCCGTCTGCGTCGAGGCGAACGTCTCCGAGAAGTCCGGCGTGATCTCGCGCACCAGCTCCCGGCCGGGTGTGCGCTGGCGCACGTGACGATGACGCGGGGGACGCGGCGGTGCCGGCAGCGGCCGGCCCTGCATCTTGCTCAGGATCTCGCCGCTGCGCAGGTCGCGGTGGAACTCCTCGTCCACCGAGTAGTCCGCGTCGATGAACGTTATCGACTCGACCGATTTTCTACAAGTTTTATGATGTATCATTTATAGGTAATCGAAGAAAACAAACATTTTTATAGTTAATGGAAAAAATACGTTTCAGTTTTTTGCAACGTAAAGTAGCAAAATTCAAATTTACCGCGAAGTAGAATAGTACTTTTCAAAATCTACTATACGGAGGAACAAATGAATTGCGTTTTCTTCGTATCAACCCTGTTTTAAGAAATGTATTAATCATTTCTTATTATTTAAATTATTATTTAAATATCTGGTTATATCAATAGTTCACTACTTAATCGATACACTAAATCGATCGATTTGGATTCATCGAACATTTGGTGCCCTGAATAAGTAGTAAACTACCGATACAGTCAGACATTTAAATAATTTGAATTTAAATCATCAGAAATGAGTTTCTGACTCAAAATTTTACGTAAATGTTACGTGTTTAAGTATTGCTTATTATATATTCTTTCAAAATTACCTAATAGTATCCGACTTGGCAGGCCTGAGTGTGCTGTAATTCCTGAGCGGTCGTTTGGGCGTGCCGCTCTTGGCGGGTCTGGGCGCGGTAGCGAATTTGTCCTGCTTTTTGCGCCGAGGCGGCGGTGGTCTCGGTGGTTTCTCGCGTTTGTCGATGACCGCGTAGCCGGGTAAGCTGGGCTCGCGCGACGACGAGTCCCTCGGCAAGGGCGGCGGCTCCTCGTCCACGTAGGCAAAGTCCGGCAGCGAGTCCGCGCCGTGGGAGGTCCGGTCGTCTTCGGGCGCCAACGAGGCCGTGCGAGAGTGGGATCTGGTGCGTTTCGGGGGTACCGGCGGTGCTCGCGCCTCCGGTATAATGTAGTCCAGCTCGTCGCCCGGTAATGGCGGTGTCGGCGGAGGGGTCGGTGGGATCCGCTCGTGCGACCTACCCATTGAGCCCGCGTCGCCGAAGCCGTTGCACATTGCACTGTCGGTTGTTCTTATGCTGAAAGGATAAAACACATTATTTAAGTGGTTAAATTCTTCGAGAAGTACAGCCTGTCTTACACATTCGTTAGATTATTGAGCACAATAATAGATGAGCGACATCCAAAGAGCCAGAAGTTAAGTATCGCTTAAATAAAATGATCCATTGGATCTTCGCTCATCTTTTATCCACATGGACTAATGTGGATTCTAGCAGGAATGGACTGGATTTTTGTAAGGAAATCCACATGGAAAAAAAGTCCTCCCTGTTGAAACAATCCAGCTGGATTACCACGTGGATTGATGTGGATTCCAGCTGGACCGGACTTCTTCCATATGGAAATCCTTGTCATCGAAAATAATCTCTTCATTGTATTTTTTTATTTCGAGAATCATAATTTTACATTACGCAGGACTATCAAGATAAAATCCCACCTGAGACTGGAGGACTGATCTCTGCGCAGCCTCTTCCGCCGGCAGGGCACGGGCGGCGCCGGCGAGCGGACGGGCGCGGCGTCCATGGGCGCCAGGACGATGTTCTGCTCGTCGCCGGGCAGCGCGGACTGGCTCTGGCTGCGCAGCGAGCTGCGGGACTTGCGCCGCGCCGGTTTCACGACGACGATGTCGTCGAGGGGCTCGCTGGCCGGCTCGTCGCGCGGCCGCGCCGCCGGCGTCTCCATCTGGTATACGATGCGGTGCGACGACAGGCTGTTGGCCCGGTCCAGGGGTATGCGCTCGCGCAGCGGGCGCTCCGGCGGCGGCGCCTCGAACGACTCCACCGACGCCTCCTGGCGCTTGCGAATCGACCGGGTGCGCTTGGGGCGCTGCGGCGGCGTCTCGTCGGCGCGCGGCCTCAGCGCGTCTCTGATAAAGAAATTACTGCGTTCAGCGAGCAGGATTATTAGAAGAGCTTACGCGGTTGCCGGGGGATGACGGAACGATCATGAGGTGCAGGTTGATTCGTCGAATGACCACTTTGGATGAGGCGTGGATGTGGGAATGCACTTGAGATCTACCTACTAGTTTTGCGTTTCGGTGAGTTTTAAATCGAAACTAAAAGTCGTTCAATATTTGTAATAAACAGAAAATTAACTATTTTTTTTTAATAAAGGTATTCTTTTTTACTGAAATTGTGAAGTCGCCAGAAGTAGTTACTCGTAGATATGGTAAGACATCTACTTTCAAATGTTATTTTCAGCTTCATACCACTCTAGTCAACATTTTTCAAGTAAAAGAATGTAGAATCGACTTATAGTGTACCTATTCCTGTGAAAGAGATAACGTCAATTTGAATATTCTCACCTAATCTCACTGATAAGATGGAACCTCATGTTCTCCTGACTGATGCCCTTCTCCCTAAGGAAGAACTCGTCCGAGTCGATTTCCTCGATGACGCCTTGGCGTCTTCGTTCGAATGAGCTGCCGCTCGACTGTTGTACCTCGCGGTCTGACCTCATGGACGAGCCCTCCTCGTCCGACATCTCCACGGAGTGACCGCGGAAGTCGCGCGGATCCACCGGCGGGAACGATCCGTCGTACAGACCTTTCGGATGATACGTCGTGTCGTCTTCGACCTGAAGGTAACAAAAGTATCAAAAGTATGAAAAAAATTTTGATTTTTTAATAAAGTATTTTGAGCAGAGCAGTTCATTTTGCTGAAAACGTACCTCGGGGTCAACGATCGAGCCTTCGTCTTCGTCCTCAACGAGCCGGACCCTCTTCTTGGGCTCCTCGTTGGCGATTCTCTGAATGACCCGCTCGTCGTACAGCCTGGGGTCTCTAACGGGCTCCTTCTCGTACGTCAGCAGCTCGGGCTCCTGGTGGGGTACATATATGTTAAAATCCCGTAAAGATAGAAGAATCTAAAGAGCCCGCCGCCCCGCGGGCTTTTAGCATACATGTACCACCTTGAGGTGGGGCGCGTCGGGGTAGGAGATCTCGCGTTCCTCCTCGTCGTCGGGCGCCGCCTCGTCCTCGGCGTCGTACGTGCGCCTCTCGGTGTTCTCCCAGGGCAGCTTCTCCTCGACCTCCTCCTCCTCCGAGGTCTGGGGTTTCAGCGAGAGCCGCGGCTCCTCGAGCGACGGGTGGCGCCAGGGCCGCGCCGTCTCCGCCGCCGACGCCGCCCCGTCGTCCTGCGGGTAGACCTTCGTCTCGCCGAAGCGCTGCGCCCAGCGCTGGCTCAGCGACAGCGAGGACTTCTTGGCGCGCGGGAACGTCGAGGACTCGGTGGACTGGGCGCGCGACTCCTTCGGCGACGACGTCACGTACTCCTCCGCGTTGGCCGCCTTCGAGCGGCGCTCGAACAATTTCGACGGACGGGGAAACGTCGAGAAGATGTTGTGCCGAGTGCTGCTGCCCGTTGACTCGGCGTTCGATGGAGCTTGGCTCTGCTCTCTCGACTAAGGAAAGAGTTGCTTTTATTAGGTTGAGAAAGAAAGCGGAATGTACTATTTTTTATTTGTGTTTTTTTTTTAATATTATAGATAGAAAACCGATGTCTGACGATATTCGTCTGTTACTACTGATAACTAAATCGCAGGGCTAAATAAATTCTATTCTATATTATACCTACATTTCCTTCTAAAGGCAAACTCCTACGTTAATCTTAATTAAATAATAGGTTCAAACTCCTAAATTCAACTCGTATATTAATAAAGTCTTGTATCGAATTTCTCTAATTTGAATGTTCATTTTGATCAATTGCAAAAATCAAATTATTTGTTTTTAATATCAGCATTTACTAAATTAATACTTAATGTTTCTGATAAATAACTACAAGAAATGAGGTATACGAACTACAAGTTGAAATAAAAATCGCTATGAAAAAAATTAAAATTGAAACCTACCTGTGACCTCAAGGACGCAGTCCTCTTGGGTCGACTGAAGGACTTCGGCAGCTGTATGTTCGGCTTCTTGATGTGAAACTTGGATCGATCGGGTAGGTTGAATTTCGGGCGTTCGGGCAGGTGGAACTTGGAGGTGTCGGGCAGGTGGAACTTGGACTTGTCGGGCAGGGAGAAGCGCGGCCGCTCGGGCAGCGCCATGCGGAACCTCTCCATGCGGCTGGCCTTCTGATCGGGGCGCGGCGAGGCCGGCGGCTTGCCGGTCACCGTCACCGTCACCTCGGTCGCGGTAGTCGTCTTCTCCGCGGACTTGGCGCGGCCCCGCGGCATCGAGAACGTCGGCTTCTGGATGCCGCGTAATCGCGAGCGCAGCTTGCCCGCCTGACACTTCAGCTTATCCTGAAAGCCACGCGCTCCGCGGCGCAGCGGTAACTCCTCCGCCATTGATGAATCTACCTGCAAGTTCAGGTTTTCTTTCTAGGTGAAATTTTCTTTTGAAAAGCTTTTTTTAAGGAGTTTTTAAGGAGCTTTTTTTAAGGAGTTTTTAAGGAGCTTTTTTTAAGGAGTTTTTAAGGAGCTTTTTTTAAGGAGTTTGAGATAGTGTCTGACTGTACTCGGCATGTATCTACTGATCGAAAAAAAAAACAAGAAATTGTGAAGTTTTTACTGAAAAATCAATGTAATTTTTATCTTAATCATGGGTGAGGGGTTTTAGCTGACATTTTTATATGAAAAGTTGCATAAAAATTACGGAGACTTTCCCTCAAAAATAATAATGAAGATTTCACATACAAATTATAGAGCTTTCCGGATAAAAATTGCAGAGCTTTTCATAGAAAATTTCGAACTGTGACGAATCTTCAAGATTTGGATATGTACTAAGATATAAGTATCGTTTATTACAGCTTGAAATTTATTATTTAAACATTCAACATTTTTATATTAACATTTTGCTTAGTATTGTGTATTTTTTAGAATCACTTTTATTTAAAGAAAATATTGATACTTTTAGATGAAATAATTCTAGAAACTCTCTATTAGGCTTTGAAGCTAAAGAAGAAGTAAAGAGGAACCTATCTAAAAGAAAGATATATATTTAATGAGTCATAAATGCAAAGGAAATGTACGAGATGAAACCCAATACCGCGGATCAAATCTATCTCCATGTTGCTTGCTCTCGTTTTAAATCGCAATAGCATACAGAGTTCGCATCTTATTCTAAGTATAGTTTCGCTATGCTTGGAACGAAATGTAATAAAACTGCACCGAGATTTGGCTGCTTGCGAACGTCACGGCAGCAATGCACCGACCGGTGCATCATCGTCAATAAAAAAGGAAATGCAAAGTTGCAACTAAATATAATTGCTTAATCAATGTAAAACAAAAAAGATAATAAGTGTTTTCTGAAGAATTTTCTGGCAATAAATTTAAATTTCTGGTAAAAATTTACTCTACAACAATAAATCGTATTTTTTAGTAAATTCCACCAAAAAGGTCACTTATCTCAAAATCATTGTAAACGACACAATAATTTTGGCAGAAAATATGAAGGTAATAAAACATAAACTGTCATCGAAAATTGAAAACTCACTTGACTGGTGCTGATCTCGGCATCGGTCCTGGACTCGGCGCCGGGCGTCGGGACGTTGAAGAACCGCTCCTCGATCCTCTCCTGCAGCTGCTGCGGGCTCTCGAGCTCGTCGGAGGTGTCGATGGTCTGGTCGCCCAGGTTCCTGCCTTCCATCGCGTTGTCCTCGATGCGGCCATCGAGCGGCAGGATGACGTCGCCCTCGAGGATGAGGACCCGCTGGCGGAAGCGGTACCGGTCGTCGATGCTGTCGTCGCTGTCGGCGACGGGCATCACGTCCGTGTCCGTGATCTTGACCACCGGGGCGACCAGCCGCGGCCCCTCGGCCGCCTGCTGCTCCGAGATCGACAGCCGCATCACCGGCGCGCCGATCGGCTCGTACTCGTGCTCGCTAAAACCAATGTTTCGCTCGGTTACTTACGGTTACACCCATTTTTTTTCTTTTAAGGTTTTTTGAAAGAGGTTCTTTTCTATTGGTCGGTAAGCGCTACTTGTGGTATTAAGTTTGGCTTATTTTGATGTCTGTTATGTACTACACTGCAATGTTGAATAAGTTATTTTACGACAATTGTCTTTTACTTATTGCAATAATATAAGCACAAGACTTTTTCCGTAGAATGTGAGCAGTATAAAAATGTACTTATTCAACTTTAGAAGGGCTCTACGTTTAGGTGGAAGTTTGTTATTCATTATTTTTTTGTAGAATCTTTTTATAAACATTATTAGTTAAACAATTTGTGACTACTTCTTTAATTAGTTTTTCTACATTAATTAGGAAGTTTCAAACGTAGTAAACAATTTATCTTTTCCAAATTATGCAAATACAGCATCACTTTCACATCGGACTTTCAAACTTTAATCGTTAAACGTGTAAAATTCATTGAATTATTTCTGATAAAATAAGCTTGAACAAAAAGACCGTAGTGTACATAAAAAATTATCGAAATTTAGTCTACAAATTAGTGATTTTGATAATTTATCACTTGATAAAACACGTAGTGCGGACATTAATATTTCAGTCTCAGTCATTGGATTTTTCACTGACTTACGATAACTACACTAAAAAAGTTACCTTTAGACGTGACCCGATAATTGCTTTGGTTGGCGTTCTCAATTATGTAACGGTAGAAAAAATGATCTAACTTTATTTGTTGCTAATATTTATGTAATTAGTGCTGGAATAAGTAAATTTATGCGAAACACGTATAATGTTCGGATATTTTATTTTTAACTGACATAGTTGTCAAAAAGATACATGTGTGCAATATCTGTTTACACCTTCAAAAATAGATTTTCAAGATATAAGCGCGTCTTGCTTTCTAAATAACTATACTTTTCTTCACTTTTCAGTCTTTGCCCATTGAAAAACTAAATACAAGAGAAAAATCAATCCACGCCCGCGTTTCAAGAATCTTTTTGTGGACGTAAAACGAACATTAAAGGACGGATGAAACTTAATATCCGCCTGCTCTGCCAGAAGAGTAAATGCGAATTTCCTTTGGAAAGAAAAACGTAGGAGAGAGATGCAACGAGATTGCATACCCAAGCATGTGAGGACAGCGAATATACTCAGCCTGACTCAGTGTTCTAAAAAACGCGCGGAAAATTGCGCAACCATGCCGCGGCTCGCTCTCTAACTCCCGCGTCGAAAAAACCGAGCGACGCGTCGCTCCGGATTCCGCGCTTCGAACCGGTCGCGCCTCATTCACACCTCGGCGGCCCCTTCAAGGAAACACCATCGGCACAATGCACGTCAAACCACTGCAGCCTCCTTACTGTTTTTACTGAAAAACTTGCGGGCGATTTTTTTTGTACAACAAAGTCTTTAAAAAACAACAACCGTAAGAAAATTCGCTAAAACTTGTGAATCGGCTCTCGCGCGATCACCATCGAGTGCATCTCCCCGCAGAACTGTTTATGCGGACTCGTGCACGCGCGAACTGCACCCAAGGAAGCATAAAGTCTCTCTCGCGTCCGAGAAAAAGCGAAAGAGAGAAGTGGAGAGAGAAAGAAATAGAGAAAGAAGGAGAGAGAGAGAAAGAGAGAGAGAGAAGACAGTGCGCGACACTGGACCGGCACCGGGCCACCGCCGCCCGGTTCTATCTATAGCCAAGCGGAGCGGACCTTAAATAGCCAGCGTGTTGGTCAAACGTGCGTGCGCGCGCGCGAGCGGCTTTACCTCATCGCCTCGAATGCAATCGGCCTCGAGCCCTAGCCATATAAAAATCGGCGGATTCGCTCAGGTGAAAATGGGGGAAAAACGGGGGCAAGGTGAGGTGAGCGGCCCAATTACTGGCCGTGAACCTCCTCTCCCCGGCGGTTCTCGGTAGCGGAGATGCGCGCGCGGTGCCGGCTCCGGGCCGCCGCCGGTCGCGCGCGCCCGGCTATTTATTAGCGGGTTTAATTTTAGAGGCGGTGCGAAGTGGAGGCGAACTCGGTGGTGAGGCCGCGGCGACGGTGTCTTCCTAGACTCGGGTCCGCGCACTCTTTCCGTTCGATTTTGAAATAGTCCATTGGAAATAGATTCGGTGGCCGGTGGTGAAAGATCGCGGGGGGATGCTTGTAGTAAATAGTACACATTTTTGTTTTTATTCTTTTTTTTACGAAGGGAGCTTGGGAATTGAAAGAGTAGAGTAGTTGAGATGGTTGGAGTGATACATCTGAGCGGATAAAGGAAATAAGTGGGAATTGGGTGTTTATAGTAATGGATATTTGATGAAGAGACGGATTGAGAGAAATGATAAAATATTAGTTTAGCGTAAAGAAGAGGTGGTTTTCGCGAAATAACACACGTTTTGCTCGGTTGACGCTTTTGAATTTGTCTATTATTAGAGACTAAAGCTTCTAAATTTAAATTAAATTAGCCGTTTGTTGCTCTTGGAATACTGTGTTTTTGATTTGCACAATAATATTGTCAATGACTGATTGCAAAAACTTATCGGACACTCCGCAGATGACATTTCCTTTCATCGATAATTGACCAATCGGAACTAATTACAATTATTTTAAAAGCTATAGGTCATGAAAATATTTTACGTAATTCCGAAGAAATTGTTAAAAAATAATTCACAATTATTTATCACTCACTTCACACTTTTCTATTTGCAAAATCCATTAAATTGTTTTAAAAAATAATATGTACAAACTCTATTTTTTGTTAATGTTAAATTATAAGTTGATGAAGATTGAAAATTATTAAACGAATTTTATTTAAAACTGAGAAGACATTGTTTATAATCTTGTGTTGATGCAAGCAACTACCTATATCCACAAATGAAATCACTGCAGTTGAACTTCATCTCTTTTTATAACTCCGTGCCAACTCCGAATTCCCGCAAAGTATCCGCACCTCCTTCTCCAATTAACTCACAAAACACTGAAAAAAGTCATTCTCACCCCTCGAACTGAACAAAATCTCCAATCCTTCCGAAAAAGTCTAAATATCACGAACTCGTACAAAAAAAACAGTATACACTTCCTAATTACATAACAACGTAAACAGCCGGCGCTCACCTGAACCTGACTCTCCTCCTCGTCATGTTAGCCCTTCCGGGCGTCATTCACCCCTCGAGAAAGAAGAGAAGCTCGCAAAAAAAAACACACACACTGCCGACCTTCCACCCTCGAGGCGCGCGTGTCTGCCGCACAGACGCCGTCGCCGCGAGGTCGATAATCCCGCGCGCGCTCGAGGGGGGTGGGCCGCACGTGCACACCCCCCGGCGGGTCCTTGCGTTCGCAAACTCACCCGCATCGGACCGGCGGCCTCCTGCCGGCCGGCGGCGTCTGCACCATGCTCCTGCGTGGATGCTGCTGCTGTCTCGCTCTGCAGACGGCCGCGCGGGCGCTCCGCTCCGGCAGCAGCGAGTCGCTTCTGAAGTACTGGCAGGCGCAGCGCACCTCGAGGCTGGAGGAGGTGGAGGAGGCGCGCGAGCCGCTGCGCCCCCGGCGCTGCCAGTCGTTCTCCATCCCGGCCGCCTCCCCACCAGCACCGGCCGAGGGCACCTCGGGAGCAGCAAGCGCGACAGACCTTGCCGCCTGCACCGGTGAGTCGTCGCGGCCCGGCGACGGGGATGCGGCATCGATGCGCCGGGCTCACGAGGGCCTGCAAAGCTTTTCGCGGGGATGTCACTTTTTCTTTTTCGATCTTTTTTTATTTGTCGGGGCGAGATTACGAGTTGAGCATCTGTTTTATTAGTCGGTTGGGGATGCGACTTAGAACACTTGGGTTACTTGGTTATTTTACGAAAGGAAGTCGGATTTCAATATTTATTTTTTTAGGAGCTTGCAGCATCTATAACGTGAGCAAGTACGTAATTATGAAATTGTTTCAAATATTTTAAATAAAAATTTTCTTGAATATTTACTACTGTTGAAGTTTAAATCGCGAACTTTTAGTTTGAAATGTATTTTAATAAACACGAGATAAGTTTGCTTTGATAAGATAAGGCGTTAATAGAAGATTTTCAGATGAAAACATCATTAAAAAATAATAAGTAATTATAACGAAGCACACGTGAAATTCTAGTACATAAAGAAGATCGATGTTTTCATTAACGACATATATTTTATATTTTAACAAGAAATGAAAATTTTCCATCATTCAGTCATTCAGTCATAAAACAGTAGCTGAAAATATCTGGCTGGGTCTGTGAGGCCCAGTGTATTATTGTTATTCGCCTTGGCAAAGATAGATGTTCGGTTGCAATTAGCGGCACTCACGTAGCGACTAAAATAGCTATCGCCGTAGCTGAGTGAATATCCAACAGAAAAAAAATGTTTTCTTGTTAAAATACAAATCTTACTAAAATTGCATTATTATTTTCGTTGTTATATTAGTTACGTAAATCTTTTGCAAGAAAATTAATTGGCGTTACTACACTGTACATCACGAGAGGTTAAAAAGTTTCTTAAGGTAGCCTCACAGTGTCAAGGTCAGCGAGCTGCAAAATCTCAACGCACTTCAGATCCTCCGATCTATCCACACTTAAACAAACCCCCACATAACGATAAACACTTTCCAAACCAAATAAACGAATTCTTCCAAGGTCACCGTAAACTTTTCCTTCAACCAAGAAAACTACACTTTTCCCTTTCCTCTTCTCGTAAAAACCCACCCGCGCACAGTCCTTCGCAAAAGAAAGGCTCGTCACTCGCGATCCTTCAACCGATCACCCCCGTCGTTAATCTTACATCCTTCAAGGTCGACTTGCCAGCACCAGCAGGTTCAGCGTCCACGTCGCTCGCACTCCACGTGACTATGTGCGCGGCGATGATCTCCAGTCGCGCGCGCCCGCGGCCTCGTCGACGTCAAGGTCGCGGCGCGCCTCCGTGGCTGGGGAGTCGCGCGCGCGCGGGGCGCGTCTCGGCCGCGTCTGACGCGGTGGTCATTTCGCGCGCGAACTTTTTGTCTGCTGATCGCCGAGGTGCGCCAGCCAGAGCCCCGCCGGGCGCGACGCGCACCGATGCCGATAATTATGAAAGAGGGATAATGAGAGGGAGAAGCCGTGCGGCGGCGGGAGCGACACCCGCGGCGCCGAGCGAGGGGGAGCTGTCGAACTATTTCGTCGCGGTCGCGGTGGATGTTTACAGTTGGTGCCACTTTTATTTTTCAAGGACTTGGAGAATTTGTGGGGGAAGAGATTGTTAAGGGGATTGTAAAATGAGGAATTGTTTTTTTGGTGATAGGTGATAGTTAAATAGTTTGCTTGAAGAGTAAGTAGAAACAGACGAGTACAGTAAGACAGTATCGTTAAACAATATAAGTTACCCATCGCATGTTGGATAATGAATATCTTTATACGAAAAACTTTTTTAATTTTCTTAAACATTTAATTTTATTTTTATTTGGTTGCTTCATCTTCTTTTTTATTATGATTTTAAAAAATTTCTGTTAATATTTCAGAAATCACGTTATTGATGAATACTGAAATCTAAAATTAAATGAAGGTAATGGAATATAAAAATTAAAAATATACCTTAATAAACTTCTTTTCAAATTAAACTTTTTTTCGAAAAATTGATGATTTCGAAATTCTTAAATAAATAAAAATTTTAATGTTTGTACTGATTGTAACAGATCAAAGAATTTTTAAAAATTTCAAGGCTATTAACATTAAAATGTAACTGTAAATCAAGGCTGAATCAAATCAAATTATAAAGAAGAAGAAAGAAATGAGAAAGTAAAGGCATAGTTGTGAAGTTGAAGGGAGTTTGGGCGCAAAGCCGAGTGCGAAAACGGTGCGATTCAGGTGAACGAGAAGGATGAACGTATTGCAAGGAATATTTATAGTCATTTTCTATAACTGCCGTGTTCCAATTGCTAAACATTTGGGAAACTGCACATCTCTTAATACTGTGTATCTCTTTGACTTCAGTTTATCTAGGTTTAAAAGTGTCTTTCTTTGATGTAAGACAATCGCGAAAGTCATTGCCACACATTCAAGAAAAAAATATTACTAATTCTTAGAAATTATTATTGTTATAAATTGTTAAGTCATCGCATAATTTTACTGTAAATTTCTGTTTTTGCCATATCTCGTTATTAAATTAATTAATTAATCGATCATTCTTTCCATAAAAGAATTTTCGGTGTCTTACTATACCCGTCTGTTTCTACTGAAAGCATCGAATCTCCCATACCTATATAAATTCCCGTACATATTTTTGTATGTAATTGATATCTTTTGACTAAATTAAATACTTAATTTATTTCTGATGCCGCAATCATTCCTGCCGTAAAAGAATTTGCGATGTCTTACTATACCCGTCTGTTTCTACTGAAATCATCAAATCTCCCGTGCCTACTCATTTTCAACCTATCTGCTCCAACCCGCAGTCTTTTCCAAATCTCCAAAGAAACACGTAGCGCCAAAAATCTACCAAAATGACGGGAGAATCAAAGATCGTTGGCTTTGGTCTTTAGTCGGTCACCGCGAGGCGGAGAGGAGGCGATGGAACGAGGCCGAGCTTCCCTCTCCGCGCTCGCGTATTCCGTCAAGTTTGAACGGCCGAACTCGCGCGCCTCGCATTAATCGCCGATCGCGCGCTCCACTTTTCCCTCGGACAAATATAAATCGCGGTGGCGCTCGCCGCAGCCGTGGCCCCTCCGTCGGTCTCGTCGCGACCGCGTGGGTGACGAGTCGCGCGCTCGCGCTCTTACCTTCGTCGCGGATTACCTCTTACTCTTCCTCTACGTCTCTCTTTCTCATCCGTAGAGTTTGAGCGTGAAATTTCATTCAGTTCTTCACTTTCCGAGAATTTTTTTTACTGAATTGAGATATTTTTAATTCAAATAGGAAAATATGCTATATTTATTTTTTTTAAATATTGAGCGTGCTTGAAAAATAATCATTTATAGATTTAATAAACGGTTGCTGTTTATTCGTGTGATTTTAGAATTCGTAAAATATTGATCTACACTAATTATAAGAATGTTTTATATTAACTATCGCTGCAACTACATTAGACGATAGTTTGACATACAGCTGTGCTGAAAAGACGAATGAATTTTACATCATCGTTTAGAGAATAAAAATAATACTTTAATTTCAAGGAATTAGACTTATGTAGGTGACGAAAATATGAGAAACAATAAACGAAACAATAAAAATAGATAGCTGTCGAAATCCTTCGCAACTAATTAAATGTTTAATTTAAAATAAATTAAAATAAAGAATTGTGGGCAAGCTCACTAATAAAACTAAATAACTTATACATTTTTTTAAAAAGAAATAGATTTAATTTATAAATTAGAATTTTGTTTTTCATTGAATATTAAAATAATCGTTACAATTCACTTTATATTATTAACTGAAAAAAATCTACTTCTAGAATTTGTGCAAAGTGAAAAAAAGTGATAGTAAATCTAAAACAAACCCAAGAAGCAGAAAAGTAGCGGCGAAGACGCCCGCCTATTTTCTTCCACGTGCCTGGCGCCGCGACTGCTACATCTTCACTCCCACTATTGATGTCAAGGAGCTGTCGAAGTGTTTTTACGAGGCCCGAGTTCAGAAATTGAAACGCTCCCGCGGCTAGAAACTAATTGAACTGTTTCAGCAACTTTTCCAAATAAGATACCAAAAACACCTTTAAATGTCAATGTACTTTTTTTAATTAATTTCGATTAATTTTAAACAAATAAATCTTTTCTTAGAAGAAAAATTCTGTAATTCACGAATACGGTCAAAGTGAGAAATGAAAAATAATACGGTTTCGTCACGTTTATTTTAGAAATAAATGAAAAGAGTAAGGTATCATTGTTTGTTTTTCTTAAAATTTTAAACTAAATTCGAGTTTCTCATTGTTTTATTTCTTCTTTTATATTTAGCGACAGCGCAAAACATATTTTACTCTTGCATAACTGTAGAAGATCGTCTGTGGAATCGGGGATGCCAAACAAAAAAAGGGTGAGCAATAAATTTTCAACGGAATCACCAAAGAAGCCAGATAACGAAGATTACTTGTCGAAAAGAGCATGAAGTTTTATTCATAACACAGAGCCTATAATTCAACGTTTTTTTTTTTGTTCATCGCAAGTTTCGTGCGTCTCGCTCGGTCGCGAGCGACAGTTTCCCTTCATCGGCCGCTCCGCGATCTCGCGCCCCGGATATTATTCTTAAATATTAAAGTTTCATTTTTTTTATTCATCGTAATCGTTTCATTTGTATAAAATTATGTTACAATCCGGTGGCGCGCGCTCGGCAGTGGCCGCGGAAGAAGAATGGCACGCTCGCCCACGACCGGCGACGCCAACTTCAACAAATTATTTTTTTTTATTCTTTCGACCTCTTGAAGGTTCCTCATAATTTTTTTTTTGTTCACTTATGTATATAGCGTTTACATTATGGATAAAACCACAAGGTGTCGTATGCCTTTCTCGTTCAACTGTAGCGGCGGCGCACAATCTCTCGCTCATTTATTTATTTATTTATTTTTTTTTTTCATCGCTCGCTCTCGATATGGCCAAGAACGTATGTCGATTCACAAAATACTTATCTGTAGAAAATCGCGCATTTTTTTTTTTAATCAACAATTTTTTTTTACTCTTACTCATTCTTCACTCACGACGAGCACATAACCGTTCAACCGAAAGTAAAAGCTTGTGTATATATATATAATATATATATTTTTATATATATATTTGTTTTGTTTATGTATATATACCCCTAGATATTTTTTTTTCGCGATAATGAGGAAACGCAAGAGACCACCTAAAAACGTCGTCGCGCGCAACAAGCGGAATTCCCAATCAGACGAGGACTTTCCCTCGATCGCTCATACATTTGCACGCTTCCACTCCACTCACACATGCACACGTGCACACTTGAACTCGCCAAGTCTCGAAATCAATTTGCTATCTTGATAAGCTTTTGAATACCTTTCGATCGCTTTGAAGTAGACTATTTCGCTCGTTCGCTAAGTATTCTTGTAAATGTTAATTATTCTCCCCCTCCCCTTCGTTTTTTTTATTATTATTCCTATTTTTATTTTACCCTTAAAGTATCTCGCTTCGATTTCAATTTTTCACTTTTGCAAAGTGTAAAAATACGTCACTCTTACAACGAGTGAAATTTACAATGCTACTCATTTGTTCCTTTAGTTTTCTTTTCCCATATAGTGTTCAATTTGAAAACGAATTTAGAGGTGACTTTATAACTAATCAATATTATATATTTGTGGTTATTGGACGTTTAAGCTGCGTTTAAATTTTATTTACCCTATAAAGTATTCATAGATTGCTTGATGCTTTTATAATTTCTTTTCTCTTTTAGTAATAGGTAAATAGTAATTTTCTTCCAAGCAAAAATATTGTACAAAAGCAGACAAATAAATTAATGCAGTACGGTTTGAAAACATATCAATCTATTATTACAAAAAAAAAGAAAAACAAACAATACAATATATATATTCAAGCTCACGAATATCATTTATAACTATAGCTGTATAAATAGTCAACAAAAATCAACAACAAGCTCACCACGTCTCTCAAAACATGCGAAATAATTAACACTTACAAAGAAACGTTCGGAAGCAAAGCAAAATCGTCTCTCCAAATAAAAAAAGAAACTTAAAAAGAAAGTGACTAGTAAAATCGACCCCAATGAACCACTAACCCTCGATTCCCTTGCGATTCGCGATGCCAACGAAATGAACTGCAATGCACAATAAGCTCGGGTTCGCTGGCCTCGCGATCGAAACCCTCGAGGCGCTACACGTGGAGCCAGTAAAAAAGGGGAATCACAGTATTCGCAGGCGCTTGTCGAATGTTTCACTTTTTCTTTTATCTGCGCGTGTTCAGCTCTTCTAAACGTTTTGTTTTTTTCGCGAAGAAATACTCGTAGCTCGTCTTACACATGCGACGGGAGCGTCGCCGAGAACCGAGCCGATGCTTCGTTCTCTGTTTGCGCGTGCAGTAACGGTGAAGGTGCTTCTGCGAGATCGGGTCACTCAGTGACGTTTTCTTGCTTCCTCGCTGTGCACGTGATTTTCTTTACGGTGCGCGTTGAGTAAAAATTTCTAGGCAACGTCGTTATATTAAAAATTCGTGGAATGTACAAATAATATTAGAAATTTTATTGAAAATTAAAACGTGGTAAAAAACAATTGATTCTTATAGGTGCACTTTATTTAACGAGCAAGAAAGACATCACTTACCGACCCACCCCAATAAACGGAAATTGAACTAAGAAGAAAAATCGATTTTTCATATTTTTGTTTTCTCTCTAGTCAAGACTAAGTTGTTGAAGTCGTTCAATGAAAAGGAATAAAGTGACATTAGCGTTGATAAAAATATACAGTTCATCTACAAGAGGAATCTGCTTGAGAACGTTTCTAATTTAGGAATGAATTCCCCCTGCTTGAAGGTGTCTCTTTGTTCGCTGTCGATGTCGTAACAGGCTTTACATCGAAATAAAAAGGAATCGAGCCTTTTCTTTCTCCTTCTCAAGAGCAAGATAAATTCACTTCTTAAGGCTAAATTTTGTTTCTTTTAAAGAAAATCATTGGAATTGTCATAATTTTTTTTATGTATATTACATTTTCAGTATATTATATATATTTTTTTTCATTTTTATTACCTAAGTTTCAAAATTAGTGAAGTTATAGCGTTTAGAGATGCAACTCCAATAATGAATTATTTAATTGAGTATTTCACAACATTCTTACTTATTCCTTCGAATAAATTATATCCTAAATCATTTTTTTATTGTAAACTTTTTTTTCATTTCCTAGCTAAGTTTCATTTTTTGTTTCTCTCTAAAATCGTAGAAGTTACCGTAGCTTAAAAACTTTACAATTATTTTACAGTGCGAAAACCATCGCAACGGAATTATGTTTATATTTATAACGCCTGCGATTATCAAATTTAACTACAATCTTTTTTTCTTTTAACCTTTACTTTTATCAGTACAGAAAATATACATTATTTTTTTTTCAAAGTTATCAAATGAAAAAATGTATAGTTCATCTCGGAAACAGCAGATCTATCGGCTACGCTGCGATGCAGTTTTCTGTCATCGTCAACGGAGAAAAAAAAAGTTGGACGAGCGGAGTACGAGGAATGAGCTTTGCGCGTCGCCCAAAAGTCTGCAACTTCCTAAGCCTTCTTCATTTTTTTTTTCAAACTATCGAATAATTTTTCCCTCGTCGCCGTTGGAGGATAACAAAATCTCCGCGGCGATCGGCTAATTTCTTTTGTGGTTCACCGGTGAAACGAAACTCGACGCGGATAACGATCTTCGTGAAATACCCAATTACCCCTATAACTTCTGTATACTTGATTCCTTTTACAAAGGAAAGGCAAACCTACTGCAAATTCTTGCGCGACGGATCTCGCGCCGCGTCTTCCTTCGCCTACGTGACTCATCATATTTATTTACACGATAAGTACAGTGTGCCATCTTTTTGCGCGAATAAAGTGATAAAAATTGTTAACTCAATAACAGATTAGCTTGAGAAGGTGAACACAGTAGGGAGTCGAGGTCTTTCGAATGGGAGATGAAGATCTTTTAGAAAATAATTCGTATTATTATTACCTGTCAATTAATTTTTAACCTTTAATCGCACTACCTCAAACTCATGTAATAATCAGACTGGATAAAATGCATCATAGCATTTATTTGTAACGTGATAAAATATTATAGAAGGGTAGAAAAAAGACTAGTTACATTTCAAGCTGTATAGATTTGAGATAAAAAATTTAAATTTACATATGTGAAAATTACAATGCAAAAAAAATCGATGTGGATATTCCAGGTCAAAAAGGCTATGACGTGTTATACCCACTGTGGCTGAGAAGTGTTAAAAATGAGAAATAAATAAGAAATAATTCAAAAATTAAGTCAATATTTCTTGTCTAAAATAAGATAATTGTTTCACGACGAAAATAAGCCATTATTTATTACAATTAAATGACCAAAACAAATTAGCGAAAAGTGATTAGAAGATCACATTTCATTAATTTTCATTCCAACCCTCTTCCACCGCTTAAACCCTCGGGGTTGTCCAAACAAGCAACGCTAATCGTGAGACAAGCACAATGCGAATTCTTCTCGGCTCCCGCTCGAGAGACCTCGGTAAAAATGCGCTCGCTTCGCGCTCGTAGCAAAGGAACGAGGGGGCGGGCGGTGCGGAGTGCGGAGGGAGCCGCGCGCGCCCGGTTAGTCCCCGACTCACGCGAGTCCGGTGAGATATGTGAGGGTGCGAGCTGGCGCGTCCTCGGTGCCGGCCAAGAATTTGCAGTAGTCGGTGGCGGCGCGCGGGCGCGCTCGAGTAGAAAAGAGCCGTGGGTGCGCGGCGCGGCCCGGGGGGAGGGAGGCGGGGGCGGGCGAAGCCGGCGGCGGTTCGCAGGCGTGCCTTCGCGCGGCGGTGCACGGGAGCGGCGGCGGCGGCGGCGGCGGCGGCGCTGTGCCTCAGTGGGGCCGCAGCCCGGCCACTTTGTTGTTGTAGTTGTAGCCGGAGCCGGCGGAGCCGCTGCCGCAGTAGTCGTAGTCGTAGTCGCGGCCGCCCGACGAGCCGTAGTGGTGCGACTGCTTCGGCGTCGAGCGGTGCTGCTGCTGCTCCCTGAAACATTGCGTTTGTACTGTCAATGCCTTGAGGATTTCTTTTTAGCTCGTTTTTTATGTTCTGATACTTAAGTGATGAGAAAGAGCGAAATTACTGGTTTTGAGAAAAAAAATTGAACTATGATTTGTTCAGTTTTCATTTTAATCGGGAGGATTAATTTTCATTCTTTCACTGATAAAAAGTAGAGAAGAAAAATTTACTATACATTTGAAACGTAATATTGATTACCATAAAGTTTGGAAGAATAGTGGTAATCGTTACAATTACTTACTATACTTTTTAAAATTTCTGTGTGGGTAACTGTCCTACAATTATATTTTTGTTCGTAATTTTTACAGAGAAATTAATGTAAATTTGACACGAAAATAATTTTAAACAAATTTTTATTCAAGAACTATGTCTCGATACTTATTTGAGGGTAAGTAGAAATAGTCGGATATAGTAAGACGCGTTACATGAGCAAAGAAAGCCTTCAATTATCGAATTAAATTTTACACCAGTCGTTCGATTATAGACTCGTGAACATTATCAATAAGCAACCGCGACAGAGCATTCATCAGAAAATAACACTTGCGACCCCCTTCTACTCGCTCCGGATGCGCTGAAGGAGCTTATACTTTGTAACTAATCGAATTAACTTCCACACACTATCTAAAATTGTGTCTCGCGATATTTTCGTTTCTCCGATCGATATTTTATATCGAACACTTGGACGGTTTCGTCGCGCGTCAAGTAGCGACTAAAATGAGCCGATCAAAAAAAAAAAGTGAAAAAAAAAGCGACCCCGATAAAGTAGCGGGAGGTGGACGAACCAGTGCTGATCGGCGAAGTCGACCGAAGCCGGCAAACGCCGGGGTCAGGCGAGCTCGTTGCTGTCGGGGAAGTGATCGCGCGCGTCCAGGCAGCTCGCCAGGTCCAGCACCAGGTGGTGGAGCGAGGGGTGCTCCAGGACCTCGGCCTCCGGCAGCGGCGGGTGGCAGCGGGGCCTCTGCTGCCTGCCGCGGAACGAGCGGTGCAGGTGCAGCACCACGTCGCAGAACACGTAGCGCACCAGCAGCAGCCGCAGGAAGTCGTCACCGAAGAACTGCAGGACACTCGATTCTACGAAGCGAAATTTTTTTATTAGCTTCATTAATTTATTAATTTTTAAAAAACGTTTTATAGTAATAACATTATTTTCGATAAATTATCATTAACAGTTGTAATCTTTACTATAGTGCGGCAATATTTCAAAATTCAATCAAATTTATTCCTAAAATGAGGTGAAAAATTATTCATCGTTATCAAACAAATTATATCCAGTATTTTCCGTGCAAACATAATATAAAAAAAGAACAAGCGTTAAATTAAACTCTTTATCATTAATGCGCATAAATTATGACTGTCACTATTTAGCTCCCCTCTCATGTAAATTTCATCCACCACCCTTAAACCTCCCGTATGCATTGGAAACGATAAATAAACGACAAGCACTCGCTAACCGTCATTCACCGAGCTCTTTTTTTTCAAAACACACGCAACTCCAATAAAATCCGGTATACGCTTTTCTCGAGTACCTATACGCACCCGTCACTCACTTCTCACAGCCCATTAATGCGCAATCAATAAACACCGCTAGGTAAGGGAAACCACTTAGGATCCCCTCTCTCTTTTTCTCTCTCTTTTCGGCCGAAACAGCCTCGAATCGGTAAATCGACGATAAACAAACGGGCCGCTGCGCTCGGGCTATTTTTAAGCTGCAGCTAGAAAGAGAAAGAGGCAAGCGCGCCAAACGAACGAGCGAGCAATGTTCGCCGGTGGGCTCGCAGCAGCCACCGACGAGAGCGAATCGATATGTGTGCGGGCGCGTGCACTGCACGTTCGAAAATTCGGCGCGCAAAAACAATGCGACGCGCGCGCGCACTCGCGCCCGGGCTTTTCTGCCGATTTTAATTAATATACGCCGAGCGAGGGCAGTGAAAAACGCCGCGATGTTTGTTTCATGCGGGACGGTTGCGTAAGAACGTCGGTTTGCCTTTTTTTGCTCGATTCTGTATTCTCTTTTTTTTTAGGCAATCGAATAGTAGCGGAGTTGGGCGGTGCTCTTTAATGGAAAAATATAGAGCGGAAAGTTTCGCTTTTAGTTTGGGTATTGATGAGGAATTTCCGAAGTGTTATTCGTTCGATGTAATTGCCCTTTTTTTAAAGTGATGTTTCAAACATTTTTTAGTAATTAATTTATAATCTCGTAATGCCAATTATCATCGATTTTTACAATCGCAAGAAAATGAAATCTAATTAGCAAGAGTAATCGATAATTATATTTTCGTATTATTTTTATCGTCTTATTAAAGTTTTCAATAGGTAACCCATTAGGGATTCTTTTAAATGAGCAATCTCTTTTAAGGACCTGATTTATGACTGACGTTCAATTATAAATATTCCAGCGCGTTGAAATTCAAAGCGTCACGAAGGAATGAATGTAAAACCCACTGTCATAAAATTATAATATCGACATAACGAATGTCCTTACGTACCTAAAAATAATACTGTAAAATATACCGGCACTTAGTAACACCTGGCCCAAGATTTCCATACCCATATTTTAAAATATTGAGAAGCCCCAACCTGATCAGAGAGGCACTGTCATTCCGCTCGCTGCGACAAACGTGCCGACGCGAAAGAGCAAAAAAGAAAATTCAAATCCCATCGCGAAAAAAAAAGCAACAAACCCGCAGCTTTTAATAAAAGCCCACTGCCGCGCTAGAAAGAAATCGCGAGCACGTACAATAACGAAGTACCGTGAAAAGGCACGGCACGCAAAGTGGGTACAGCAGCAAAGGTCGAAATCGCGCGAGGTAGTCGGGGGGGCATCGAGTGGGCACTCGCGGCCGGGTGCGCCAGCCGCTGGAGTGTTTAATATCGCGCTCGTGCGATCGGCAATGCGGCGCGCACTCTTTGAAATTGACGTGCACGAGGGGGGAGGGGGAAGAGAGAATGCATTACCGCATCGTGATCTGAGGACGAGGCGCGAGGCCTCGATGAGGAATTGCTCGACGTAGCGCTGGCAGCGCTCCCAGTGGTGGATCGGCAGGCTGTCCACGTTGCAGATAAGGCAGAAGGCGGCTAGTGGCGAGTGGAGGAAGAGGGTGAAGAGGCTGCCGGCGTGCCTGAGGTCCCTGAGGCCCGGCGGCGCGTCCTGCGGCGACATCAGCACGACGAGCGGCTGGCCGAAGTAGCGCGGTATCTGCTGGAACACGAAGCTGTTGTCCGAGTCGACGACGACGAAGAGGGGCTTGCGGGTGAACGGGTAGAGGTCGCCCGGGTAGAGGCAGTGGGGCTCCTTGCCGCCCTGCAGCCGCTGCTTGCCGTGCTCCGGCTCGCGCTTCGAGGACGTCGAGACGCCGCCCAAGTCGTAGCCCACTGGAACAAGAGAGCCAAACGCCCCATCAGTGCGCACCGCTTTCCATTTACTTGCATTGCATACAGTCTTTTCTCTTTATATGCCTTGCTATCTCTTTTAGTTTCTCTTTTTCTTTTATTTTTTGCCTATTTTAGATGTACTTTTTATATTACTTTGAGGTACTTGTATCAGTTACTGGGCCGTTTGCCATTTATTGGCTTGTTACATTATTGATGTAATGGTATTACTTTTAATTTTCAATGTTGAAAAAAACCGCCCAGTAACTGATTATGTTTTTGTACTTGGAAGATACAGTATAGAAAATGCAATTACCCTAATTACTACCTCGATTTTTATAAATCAACAAAACTATTGTTACTTTAATAGTACTAAAAATATAAATTAAATTGAATTTAGAAATTAATCTGATTTTTTAATTTTAATTTTATAAGTCACATTTGATTTTACGTAAGAGAATAGGTTAAAATAGGACATTAAGACAATGAAAGATTCATAAGAAAATAATTTAAAAAGTTAATTTGATATAAAATTTAACTTGATTTAAAATGACATAAAGCTATTTGTCCTATTTAAAAATTTTTAAATTTAATATTTCGAATATTATTCTTATATTCAATTTTTTTTATTCCGACATTTTAATTTTTAATCTATTTCATTTTTCAAGGCGTCACGCATATAGTCACCTGATACATTTCTTTTCTCTTCCATGCGTATCATTAAAAATTACTAGAAATTATTATAAGGTAACTGCATTTTATCGATTTCCAATAATAAGATTATGAATATACGTAAATATCAAGACGTACTACATTATGTATTATAAAATGTTCTCTTTGACGTTACTTTAAAGTGACACTTAAAATTTCCAATAAAATGAAAAAAAAAATCACAGATACATTAATGAATCCATTAATAGAAATGTCACTTACATATAAATCACGACTACGCTATATACTTTAGTATAAAGCTATGACTATAGAGATCATTTGAATCACAATTCAAAACATATCATCTAAAAATCACAAACATTTAAAAAAAACATCCTGCAAAGCTCCCAGCGTAAGCAAAATCATAAAAAAAGTAAAACCTCCTCAGCCAACGTAATTTTGAAAAAAGAGTTCGATCGCCGCTCTAAAACTGCCCCCAAAAGCTCCGCACCATCTCGCGCGAAAAATGAAAAACAAAATTATGAAGTGCTAGTACTACCGAGCAACCCCTCGCCTTAACCACCTGACTCGGCGAAACTAATAACGGCCGCGCAATAAGCGTGTCAAGGCGTCGGCTATGATAAAAGGGGGAGGGTGCGGGGGAGGGCGACCGATCGCCGCTCGGCGAAGCCCCTTTTGACAAATATGCCAGACGCGATATGCGCGGTGGCATCGATATTGCGCGCGCGGGGGGTGAGGGCGGCCGGCGATCCCGCGGCGTCCCTCGCGATCGCGTCGCTCGGATTCCAGGGCAGCCGATGCCTATGCGGACAAAGCGATCACATAGCTCCGCGGCCCCGAGCTGCCCCGGCGATCGGTGCGCGCGCGAGACGCTCATGCTGATTTTTCTTTTTTTACTCCCTCGAAATGCGCGCGATCGTCTCGCGACGCGACGCTGCTTTGAGATGAGTTTTCGCGTTTTTTTTTTGTTGGAACGGGAGAAACGGTGTCAATGAACCGCGCGGGTTTGCACTTTAGCTTTGTGCAGTTACTAGAGAAAATTTCGATTATTTTATGATTTTGACGTGAGGTAATGTGTACACGTTTTAATATTATAATTCAGATTTTATGTTGAAAGAGATAATTTATGTTATGAATTAATAAATGAATAATTAAAATTATATGATATATTATCTGTTGATTGATTATGTAACGTTATGCTTTTTCGAAGTAAAGTACACTCGCACGTATATAACGAATTAATTACATAATATTGAATTATGTAATCGATACTTTGCAGAATTATTTGTGTTATTAAAAAATCTTATTTTTATCAAAAAGAACTGATTCTAATCATTTCTAATATAAAAAATGTTATTAAAACTAAATATGAAAATTTTTGCTTTCTTGCTTCATTTTTTAGTGTCGCACTTGTTCGGTCAAGTGACGAGAACTTAGGTCAAGATGTTCCTTTGAGGTTTAATTATTAAAATAAGAAACAAATTAAAAGCTAAACCCCCAATTAAAAAAAATCCGATACAATCACTTTTCTAATTTCAGTTGCGAATTAATTTTATTAAAACAATTATTTATAAAACTATTTCTTTAATGAATTTTGATTGTTTCACTATTAATAATGTTGAAGCTTCTACTGAGGCGAACAGCACCGAGAAAAATTCTGTCCCATAGTTAAGTTCACAGAAATATTTCTCCAATAAAAAAATCACACGGGTAAGCAGTGGAATACCTTTGTATGTAACAACACCGAATCCATGCATCGTTTAAATTCCTACCTTCACCTAAATGCTTTATAATAAATTTTCGATCGAACTCTTTTTTCAATTCTCCTTCTATACATCACTACTCTCCAGACCTTCAACAAATGCCGCAAACCAAATTCGCCCCGTTAAAAAGCAACAAAAAGAACACCACGCGCCTGCAAAACCCAAGCTCCACTTCTCAAAAAAAAAAGTGAATAAATCGCAGCCTGCGCTCAAAGCTCCCTACGACAGTTAAAAAGAGGGGAAATGGTTCATAGTATACCGTGACGGCACTCACTTTCCTCGGGCCGCTTGACGGTGGAGAAGCAGCCGTCGGCGGAGAGGTAGATGAGCAGGGCGCCGTTCGCCGGCAGCTCCTTGAATCCGCTCGCGAGGAACACCTGCACCTGGCTGTACGTCGGCTTGTAGAGCAGATACTTGTGCGGGTTGTCGCGCCGCGGCGCCCCGTTCTCCGCCGGGTAGGGCCCCGGCCGGAAGGGCATCCGACCCGCCGGCGACGCGTCGTGCAGGTGGTTCGGGTCGTCGCGCGGCTCTCGCTCCAGCGTCTGCAGCATCCGGAACATGTCGATCGACAGCTCGCTGAACTTCACCTGCGGGTCCATTGATTATTATTTTTTTTTTTATTTCGAGATCAGTATTTGCATGAGTGGGTACGGAGATTACGGTGGAGGTGGGATTTTATTTTACTTTTTCTCGTTTTTTTTTTGGTGGGTGCATATTGGTGTTTTTTTTTTGTTGTTTTATACGAGGGGATTGTCGACTACGTGGAATCGGGTAATCGAATTAGGGGATTTCGTGAAGCGATGTGTGTATTTTCCTGCGGATAATGGGGGGAGCGTTTTTCGCGATAATTACTTATACGCGAGCGGGTCTTGGAGAAAAAAAATTGCCGTTAGCATGATTATGCAGTCACGCTAGTGCTTCAAAGCTGAAAGTTTCGTGACAATTTTTTTTTATGAAATTACGCGGGTCTCTTGAGATCGAGGTTAATAAATAGAAATTCATTGCATTTTTCGAAGAAAAGGAATAACCATTATTAAATCTTTTTACATTTTATTAATTTTTACTAGTTTTTTACCAGTTCAAATTTAGATTTACTATTAAAAAACTAAAAAAATAGAAACTAACACTGGGAATGTAGGAAGTGCGAGTGAAAAGAAGTAAATACCTGATCGGCGCAGTTGCCGACGATGAGGATCTCCTGGAGGGAGAGGCACGTGGGTGGCGAGCGCTCGATCGGCGGCGAGGTGAGCGGGCCGAGCCTGTGCGTGAGGATGACCGGTGCGTTCGAGTCGGCGTGCATCACCGCGACAGCCGACTCCGCCTTCACGAACGCCTTGATCTCGTCGAGGACGAGGTTCCACTCGACCTGGTCGTCCGGCTCGTACGTGCTACTGTAGTCGGCTATCTGGGCGTCCAGCTCCTGCACCAGCTCCCGCACCAGCTTCATCTTGTTCAGCAGCAGGCACACCACGATGAACCGCGCGTAGTACCTGCATTCCCCGATTTTCACGTCAATTTCTTATCTCTACTGATTTCTCTTTTTATTTTGAGTATTAGAGAGAATGGGGGGGAGGGTAATCGGTTTCGCGGAAAAAGTGGAAGAGATTATGGAAAAGTAAAATATTGAAACGATAAAAAATCAACGTGTTATTTAAACAGTCAGTTTGCCGGGAAGTTCTGCGTAACTCATTAACATTTTTTACTTTACATTTTTATGCAGCATTTTTAATTAAGTGTATTCTCCGGGATTCCTTCGGATCTAATTTTAATGAAAAAACATTTTCTTATTAAAAAGTTTATTAACAATTTTAATGATTCAGTAGAAATTGAAATAGTAATAAAATATTGACTTTGTTACGGAATTTTTATGACATAAAATAGTTTATCAGTTTGTTCCTTTCCTCATACTTACTTCAGCACATATTTATTTTTAATTTTATTTGATTTAGTTTAATTTATAGAAAAAGGATAAGATTTATTTCAGTGGTGTTTCTGTCTGGGATTAAGATATTGTGCCAAGGAACGGATGAAGTGGAACGCTCGATTTTTAGATAACGGAGGTAGTGCAAGGAATTGTTTACTTGCAGAGAAGTGACAATTTTTCAAAGTTATTTGCGGTTGGCTTTCGAAAAACGAAAAATATTGAATTTTCGGCTACTGGCAGACATTTTCATTGCCGATGTGGCGCCGCTCCCCTACGGCGTTTTGCCAACGGTAATGGTCTACTTTTTAAAGTAACGATATATTTATGTTAGTATTTTTTCAAATTAATTGTAGTTTTACAGCATTGTCTTAAAAAAAGTAAGAACAATAAAAGTAACTTGTAAGTTACAATATTGTATGAAGAAAATAATATATTATTTGAAAATGCTATGTTATATGCTTTATATATTGGTCCAAAATAGATCACCTAAGACTGAAATCAAAATATTAAAAAGAAAAGTATCAAAGAAAGCTTCAATTAATCAGTAATTTTTTACTAAAAGTAACTAATAATTCGAATTAAAATCGGCACTCGCGAGTGCTCCATTTACTCTCTATAACTATTACGTTACTCTTATATTTTATCATGAATTACATTCTCTTTTCGTCGAAATAGTATATTATACATATTTGTGTACATTTTTGAATATATTTATAAATTACCTGAGCTTTTTAACCATAAGATCGCTCCGATCCTCTTTGGCGGCGCGGCTATAGTACGCCCTGCCGCGTATCGCCGCGTAGAAGGAGTACGCCTCGTGTAAGTAGCTGGTCTCGCTCGTCCTCAGGTAGTAGTGATAGTAGAGCTGGCCGATCTTGCTCGCGATCTCGCCGATCTGCCATCGCTTCAGCCCGTACTTGCTGTCGAGGATGGCCCTGCAACCGATGCGCCAATGATGGATTATCGTCTATCCGCCCTCCGAGCGCGTCCTCCGCATTGTCCGGCGCGATTTTAAAAAAAAAAAATTTTTTTTTTTGCGTCACCCACGCTCTCGGGCCATCGCCGTCGTCGCTGCTGATTGATTTATTGCGCGTGACGGCCGACGGGCTATTTGCGGCGGCCCTTTGCTCTATCGAGCGTCGACGCCTTTTTGCGCGGGAAATCGAATTTATTATTTAGAGTGTACGGTTAGGAATATTTTTTTCCGGGGGAGAGGGTGAAGGAAGGGGGATAACGTGTTTTATGGACCAGCGGGTGGCGACGTTGATCGTCTAACTACGTTATGCGCGCGTAAAAATTTTACGCTTTTTCGGGCGGTCAATGTTTTACACCGGCCATCGTTTATTTAATCTAATTTTGCATGCATCGACGCGGCTGCGACTTCGCCGGCTCATTAACTATTCAATTAGGTATTCCACTTTTCGATGATGAGTTACCGCGTTGAAAAATCAATTCAATTAATACAGCCGATATTGGGTTGGTGATTATTGCTGGTATCGATTTCGAATTAGGTGTCTGTGACATTAGGGCGTACGAAATTAAAGTGTTAGTTTAATTGAATTAAATTTTTTATGCGTTCATAATTGACTAACATTTTCGAAAAATTCATCGCATAGACGATAATTTGTTAATGCTTTATAGCAGTTAATTTATTAATGCTGTGTAATTGCATTGTTTACATGAAAAATTTTACTACCTCTATCAGATAAAATATAAAAAAATAATCGACACCGACATTTTTAAATTTATTGTTCATTAATAAAGATACCGGAAGTTAAAATGAATAACGATCGATCTCTTTGTTAATGAATATTAAATGGAAAAAAGAAAAAATACTTGTCAATAATTTTTTGATATTCTACAAGAAGGATGTATAAAAAAGAATGTTTGATTTTTCCGAATCACAAACATATAATGATAAATGTATTTTTTTTAAGAATGGTGACCAAACATGATTTACCGATTTTTCGATGCATTTACAACGATAACAGAGTTTGCCTAAAAATTTTGAAAATGTTTAAGATGAGTTTTTATCAGTTCCATTAATAGAGTTTTCGTTTTAAAAGGAATGACTTTTTATTTGATAAGAATGATGTGCCGTTTTTTACCAGATAGCTTGATTTTTTTTACTTTCGATACCGTCAATTGTTACTTCTCGTACGTAAAAGAGATCACTACAAATTTTTCAGATCAATTCTGCGGTATTTTTACAAAGAGCTAAATAAAATATTATATATTTCTTTTATTCTTCAAAAATTTACGATATCTACTAATACTTGCATCCTTATTTTACGCTCGGTTACCAGGGAACCTAAAAAAACTGTGTCAACTGTATTTTTAATAGCACTCACGTGAATAATTCATGAAAATGGCAATAATTAGCAGTAAGAAAAGTTTCATCCGCCGATAAATCAAACAACCGATGCGCGCGCCTCATTTACAAAAACATAAAGGGGACAGCGTCTCCTCTACGCCCGGCGAAACTTTCTCCGGCCGCTAATTTCGATTCATCAATTATTTCCGTCCCCACTCCAGCCGGGCGTGCTGCAAACGTCCGAAAATCCCTTTAAAACTTCGCAACAGCCAGCCAGCCTAATTTACTCGTGACTAAGTATTCCGGCGCCTATTAATCTCGGGGGGCGCGCGGCGCCGGGCAAAAACATCCGGGGCCTTTATTAGCGTCGAAATCGGCCGTCGGCGCGATGACTCGATGAACCGCCCTCCCGAAAGAATTTCCAGCGCGTTCGATCGGCCGGCCGCCCCAGCGGGGAGAAAAAAATTTTCGAAAAAAAAAGCCCGGGGAGTCGCGCGAGCGGAAAGATCGGCGCGCGATGCTCGGCCGAGGGAATCAATCTTCGAAATCTTAGACGCGGGGGAGGCGACGCGTGTCCTTTGCCAATGCGCCCCCTCCCCCGCGAAAGGAGAAGCCGGCGAGGCTGTGGGTGTGTGTGCGCGGGTGACGACGTCGGGCTTCATCAGCGATTCAGCGTGTGTCTTTGGCCGATGACGCGCGCCCGATAACTTTCGCATTTTTCGGATTCTCCTTTCTTCTTCCTTTTTTGGAGGGGAGGCAGCGCGAAAGTTTGCAGCGGGGGTATTAGAATAGGAAACGCGAAAATGATTTTTTTTTATGGGCGAGGGGAGGGGAGGAGAGTTTTCGACGGACTTTGATTTCGCGCGGGAGGACGCGTCGTAAATCAATTTGCGGGGGAGGAGCGGCGGGGAAATTAAATGTTGTGATAGGGGAAATGCTCTTATTAGAAATGTCGAGGTGACGGTTTTTAATATGTTAAATTAATTTCAACGATACTTTGGATAATAAATTATACCTTATACATGGGTAGTATGAAGTTTTTTTTATATTTGTAGATTAATCAATTTTATTGAAAAATATATGAATTTAAGTGTAATATTTTTTGTAAAGATGTGATTTTATTGAATTATGAAAATGTGGGTCTAGCATTATACGTTAAGATTTTAAATAGGCATATGTTTAAAAAGTAATGACTCAGCTTATGCCTTCAGATGAATTAGTAAAACTTGCTTACAGCAGCGTCTTTAAAAGCCAATTATAAATTTATCATAATAGTATTGATTTATTTGGTTTCGCACAGCTTTGTGAATATTTTCATTATTCATTTGCAAAAAGTAAACAATTTTTTTAATATTATAACATGTTACTTTCAAATAAATTATAACTAAAATTTAGGGTTCTCTTATTTATTTAGCAACATTAATACGAGTACAAATAAAAATGTTTATCGATTCTATAAAAGAATCTTGAATGAATTATTTATAACTAATCCTATCAATATTCCCTGTCGATACGGCCGGCGAAAAGGCTCATCTCGTCCGATAAAAGAGCAGTCTCATTTAACCCGGTAAGATCCTATCTTCATCCCATAACAAAACTCTCGCGTAATTAATGAATTCCCCTTGATCATCGGGGCAAGACTCTCGCTTCCTCCATAAATCAGAGAAAAAAGTCACCCCGCCTTCCTCTTTCCCCATCCACCCTCGAAAGCCCCAGCGTAAATAGCCGGCGCCTCGTGTGCATATGCGTGTGCGCGTGTGTGTGTGCCCGCGCTCCTCCTTGCACGCATTCGATTCTCGCATTTCGATCGCTATAAGGGGTAGTCGGCTCCGCCGTGCTCGCCGGCTATGCGGAGATCCGGCGCCGCTCGCGTAAAACTCGTGACTGCCGCGCGCTCTCCCCCCGTTCCCCCCCTCCTTTCCCCATTACACACGCGCGCGTTCGCTCACACGTCATCCCCCGCCCCAGCGGGGGGAAGGCCGAGGGCCTCGAGACTAAGGCTCCGTGGAGAGAGAAAAGAGGGACGAGCCTCTCCGAATCTCGGCCGAGAGGCGAGAGAGAAAGAGAGAGAGGGAGATGCCCGGCTGCAAAAGTAAACGCGGTGGAGACGCGGGACTAATTTTTTTTCTCTCTTTTTTTTTTTGCCTTCACCGCGAGCTCGCGTGTCTAATGTCGATGCGAATAATTGCCCGGAGGGTGGGGGGTTGCACTCGCTCGAGAGGTTAGCTTTTTAGGCGAGGTAAGTAATATCCCCGAATTCCGAATGCGGAGATGGTTACTTGTAGTTTGCATCTGATTACGGGAATTTGCATGTAATAAGGGTGGGTTGGGGGGAGTACGTTTTTCATTGTTAATCGATGCCGCTCTAAGGCAACGATAAGACGGGATTAGGGATTTCGCCGGGGATGGGTAATTTGGTAAACAATTGCATCAGTCGGTAGGCGCCCGCTGATAAAAATAGACCGGATGGCTGCTTTTTTTTTCTTTGCGAAGCAATTCCGACGAGTAATGACACGCCGAGGGAGTTGCGAATATGCAATTTACGCTAATTATGTGTATTGAGAAAGTTAATTTCGAAAATTATTTCGAACCAATCGTGTTCTTAGAGTACAAGTATACATTTTTCTTTTCTAAATCCCCATACGAAAAGTACTCGAAAACAAGTGCAGAATTGAGAAGCTACTACGGCCGTTTTAACGTTTGCAAAATAGTTTACCCACCCGTACGCGCACTCGAGCCTCGCCGCTCGCAGCCCCATTCAAGGCGCTAACCTCAAAGCGAGAATCCACCCCCGACAACCCTAACCCAGAAATGCCCCTACGAAAATATCGCGAAACAACGCTTACACTTTCCCCGCTTTCAAGAAAACGAGGGGGTGTGCTCCGAAAAATCCCGCCACCGTCGCACCAGCTGTGCGAGCCTCCGGAGGGGGGGAGCAACGACGGGGGTGGCTGGGGTTTACCGTCTCGATGCCATTGTTTTTGCATCGGCCGAACCGACTCGAGCGCGGAGCCTCCGTAAAAAAAAGCGGAAGGAAAAACGGAAGAGAGAAGAAGAGCGGAGATGCGCTGCCGCTGCAACCCAACACCTCTCGCGAAAAAAAGTCCTCCCCCTGTGCGAGGCTGAAAAGAGACTCGACGGCGACGACGGGGGTGAGGATGAAAAAGCGCTCGGTCGCGCGCGCGTGCGATGAAAAAAGAAGCCCGAAGAAGAGTCGGGCGAAGAAAGCGAGACGGAGAGATAGCGCGGGAGGGGGTCGGGGTGGGCGCGGGGGTGGCGAGTAAAGAGAGAGTCGGAGCAGACGGGCTCGACTCGTTAGACGAGTCTCGGGGCCCGCGGGGCTACGCGAGAGAGCACGCACAGTGACGGGGGCGGGCGGAGGGGGTGCGCTCGACGGGGGTGACTCACCGGTGCTGCTGCTGGAACTTCCAGAGCTTGGTGTAGATGTCGAAGGTACGGCCGAAGTAGGCCTGCCACTGCTTGTGCCCGTACTGGGGCAGGTCCCTCAGCCCGTTGAACAGCTGCTTGCTCTTCTCGAGCAGGTGGCAGAACTCGACGACGACTTTGCGCTCGTGCTCGTCCATGCCGGCCATCATGACCATCTTTCCCGCGGGGGCCACCGGCGCTGCCGCCTCAGCTCGGGCGGCCGGGGTGACGCCGACGTCGTGCGCGCGGCTCGCCCTCCTGGCCGCGCATATATGCCGAGCGCCCCCCGAGGTCGGACCGGCCCAAGCCTAACCCCCGCGCCCGAGGACGAAGCCCGAGCTGCCGCGAGAGCTGGCGGTGCCGCTGCTGCTGCTGCTGGGGGTGGAGGTGAGCTGGTGTGGCCGGCCCTCACCTCGCTAAGGCCAGCGGACGCACAAGACACTCGCGGGGGCCGCCGCGCACCGAGGCCTCCTCTCGCGCGCGCACACTATGCGCTTCTCTCGCTTCGCTCGCGGCGGGGGCCGTGTGAGAGAGAGCGCAGCCCGCTACTGCCGAGGCGAGCGCCCCCCGAAGTCGCTCTGCCCACCCCCCTCGAGGCTTTCGACCCCCTTCGAGCGCCGCCGCCACCGCCGTCGCCGAAGAGCGCGACGGGTGCAAACGCACTGGGGAATCAATAGGGCGCGGGGGCGAGGGCAGCGCCGCTGCTCGACCGCCGGGGGGTTTCCGGGAGGCTTCGTCGGTAAGCTCGGGAGGTAGCTGGGCGAGCGCTGGCGCTGGGGGAACTTGCCGGGGGCTAGTACGGTGGACAGCTGCTTGAGCGAAGTCTGGTTGGGAAGGCTGTCGAGGGTAACGCGGTGATTGGGGTAGCTACCCCTGTTTGTTGGAGTTGACGATAGATGGAGTATTTACGGGGTGACTTTTAGTCTGGAATAGAAGTCTTTTCCGACTGCGAGTAAGTTTAATTCCAACCACCAAGAAGTGGCCAAATTGTTGATAAAAAATCTTGTTGCGTTAATCAATACCTTTATCGAAAATTAAAAATGTAAAATGGAATATAAGATCTCTCCGGTTTTACATTACCTTCTCTTTAAATTTTCAACTTGAGATAAGTCTATTTATTTATTTATTTACAAAATTTTATAAAATTTAATTGATTGTACAAATAATCATGTATAACTTTATTGCTTCTCGAAGATTACGTTTAAAAATATTTGATTGCAGTATAAACACAATTATTGCAATTTAATTAACATTTAAGAGTCTTGCTTTTAGTTTATCTTTTATATATTCAGCGAAATATCAGTACGAACTATCGGTACAACTAAATATCAGCATTTCCAATTGCCAAAATTTTATTTTGATAATTACCCGTCATTTCTAAGCAAACAAAGCTTTCGTAAGACCATGAACCCTTCATCTGTAAATGCCTCGTAAAGCCATTGCGACCGAATGCAAATCGCGTTCATTTTACGCATTACGACCGCTTGTCAAATCGCCACACTGCCGTCCCGCGCGCGGCCACTCGCAGCCGGCCTTGCCGCGCTCGGCACCGGTGGGCGGCCGTTTTTCCCGCCGCGGCTGCGAGATTAATTAACGAGATAGCGGGCGCACGGAGGGCGCGTGGCCGCCCGGAGAAATCACTTTCGCGAAATCCCGCGTGCGAGGACTGGAGGGGGAGAGTCGAGGGAAAAAAAGGCGAAGCGGCGCATTCGGACCCGGCATTGATAAGCGGGATATGCGGGGGGGAGGCCGATAGCGCGCCCCCCTGTGAATAACGCCAATGTCGGACTGACGTCGCGGCCGATACGCGCAAATTGGTATTGATTCCTCACCGCGTTTGCCGCTGCTGCACTATCGGGAAAATCTGTAATGGGATTAGGCGTGTTTACGGGAGCTAAATTTGCTGGTGGTGAGGAACTTCTTTCTGGTGTTGTGCAATGTGTTACGTTGAGCAGGAGGGGAGCGCTATCTTTGATTATAATTTCGATAAAGTCTTTAAGATTTCGTTGCAGTATCTCTTTTTTTGTATACTGCATACCATTTAATAAGTACAATTGGTAACTGTATTTATTTGCATCAATGATCACGTTTATAAAAAACATTAATAAAATAAACAAGAAATTGTAACTTCGATACTTAAGATACATAAAATCGTAAGCAGATACTACTGGCTACATCGCAAAAATCAATACTCATCACTATGTCCTTCATCACCATCCGAAAACTCTATTTATAACGCATAATCTTATAATAAACTGCAACTATAAACACCTCGTAAACAAAAGATCGACACCCGCTCCTAAAACTCAGGTGTTCGATGTACGCGCCGGTGCACCCAAGTACAAAGTGTAAGCGCGAATGGGAGTCACGGGGGGTGAGGGGAAGGGTACAGCATGTAAAGAGCCGCGGGGGGAGGCCGCTCGGCCAGTTCGTATCGGCTGTCGCCTCATCTACAAGTCAATCAGGTTCGCGTGCCGGTCGTCCGTGAGCGGAGGCCCCCGGCCGTTCGCTTCGACTCCTCGACTTAGACCCTCGGCGAAAGCTATAGGCACCGCGACGCCGCTCATTAGCGACTTTACAACTTCGCGAAAATTTCTCCCGGGCTTTTTGGCGGCCCTGGGCCCGTGCTCATGCAAAAAACTTCTGGAGTTTCGATCTCATAACGATCCCACCGAAGGTGGCGACTTGCGGGTAGTCGGCAGGAGACGCGGTATGAGGAATTCGTTTCGAGCGGTCTTTGTGAGGGAGTACGAGCTCGGTTAATGATCGTTGAAAAAGTAAAGATATTCCTTTTGATACGAGATAAATTCTTATGAAAGTTTCGATCAAATAGTACGTCATACTCATTTATAGATTCACTTTGGACTATTTCAGAATAATTTCATCTTTTTCATAAAATCAATTTTTATATAATTATAAAAGAACCAAGAAGAAATCAGAAAAACTATTTTGAAAATTAATTAATTTACTGCTCAATCTGGGTGCTCTCATTTTTGAAAGAGTGAAACACAGCATTTGAGTGAAAAGTCGCTCTATTTATAAAAAAAAACTTTCACTTTATCAGAATATAGTTACATGCAAGATTCGATTAAAACGGCCATTCTCTCAAACCCCCAAAAAACAAAGCAAACAAAACAAATAAATCACCGAATACGAAAATGCTAAAAAGCTGCTCCCGCAGCACCCGATCATCCCCTACATCATCGCGGCCCCGAACCCGCTCGCGATGATTCCAGTCCGCTCGATGATCGCCGAGCGCCGCTCCGAGCGCCATAACTCTTCGCTCCCTCAGATCGGAATCTCGGCCCGCAATCGAAAGTTATTATTTAGAGGCTCGGCGGCGCAGCGCGCGCGCGCTCACCTGCGCGGCCCGAATATACATTTCTGCCTCGACCCGGCCGTATGCAAGTCTAATGCCACCCGTGCGGGGGGGAGGGAGGGTGCACGTGTGCACCGCTCGCCTCTGCATATATGAATGCCTAAGGGAATCTGGCGCACGCTCGCCGCGCGCAGCCCCCGGGGCCGGCAGATCGACGGGCGATAATCCGCGGGCGAAGGCGCTGCGACCAAGAGGTAGCCCCGAGTGCCGCGATGCGTTTTTGGAAGAGGGCACGATATCGGCCGGTTTGATGGATTCAGCGCTGCCGATGCGACTCGAGCCGATGCGACGAAAAGGTAGTTTCGATGCGACTGATGGACCGAGGGTGGCATTTCGGGGAGAGTTTGCGTTTTGATGGAATTTGTTTTTTAGAGAGGTCGGGGTGCAGTTGAGTTTTAGTTTGGGAGTATCCTTGCGAGAGTAAAGCTTTTAGAAAGGGTAGAAACAGTCGTAGTGATATAATAGACACTATCAGAAGAATGTCCATTTCGGGAAGCGAGATTTTTAATTGCGCATTATTTTGTAATCATTTTTATTTTAATAATCGAGTTCAAATTAAATTCAAGTGAAATTGGAATTATTTCGCTCCGTTTCAGTATTAAAAAATCTCTGATTCGTTCGAGTTATTAAATCGAGTAAATAGATATTTGTTTACATTAGTTATTAGTTATTAAATATTTAATATTTAAATTTCGTTTTTCGTGTAATACGCTTAATTTCTAAACCTCGAAACTTATATCTTTGAATGCTTGTACAGCGCACAAAAAAAATGCGCAACCCCCTCGGACAGACGCGAAACAAGCCGGGCCGCCGTTAAAAAGCCGCCTACGTAGCCAAAGGGCCGCGTCGAACCCTCTCTCTCTCTCTCTCACTCTTTCTCCGGCAATTGGATTAATTTACTACGGCGTTTCACACCTTGGCGCTGGCTCGCGGCCCTCTCCCCGCGCGTGTGAAAATGCTTGATGGACTCGGCCCCGGGCTCCCGCTGCCGTGACTCAGCCGAACTCCCGGGGGCCGATCAATGGGGGGCGGGGGTGGAGTGGCCGGTAACGCGGAGCCACGCGTCGGCCGAGGTCCGCGCGGCGGCCGAGCGACGCGCGTGCACGCGCGGCCCGATCGTATCGGCCGTCGCCTCGTTAACTGATATTAATAGCGGGGCGCGGCTGGCCGGCGCGCGCGCCCCAATTCGCCCGAATTAAATCACGCGACGTCGATGCCGCCCGTGTTGGTACTACACGAAAATCGCGGCCGATGCGCTCGACCGGTGGCCCAGCTGAAATTTCGTCGAGTCCGCGGTGGCCGGGCAATTAAGTTTTTTTGCGAGAAAACTTCTTGGGAAAGAGCAGGTAATTGTTTTCTTTAATCGTTTTTTGATTTTTTAGAATAATTATATAATGGTAGTGAGATTTGTATAATGGATAGTTCGTAAATGTATAAGCGATTGTTCTTTTTCTATTTTTGCTGAAGTGGAGTTGTAATGTGTAGTCCTTTGTTCGTGCCATCATTAATAACATTCATAATTTTTTTCTAAAAAGATACGCATGCAATTTGTATACTATTTAAAGTATTTGTCTTTCTTAATAAAAATTAAACGTATTAATGTGAATGTTAGTCACTTAAATTTAATAGACATGTATATTTTTGTTTATTACACACTACATAATTAATGTACAAGATTAAGTACATGAAATAATAGACCAAAAATGTACCAGCGTTGAATAGAACGAGCCCCGTTCTACTTAAAGAAATTTAAACATTTAAAAATGAAAATTTAATTGACACGTAAGATAAATTACCGCCAGCACAGGACGTAGCATCAATTCAAATGTGCAAAGATAAATTATTCTAATAGAATGAGAAGAATAAGGCACAACTGTGAGGAGGAAGTAGAAAATCGCGTGCAAAAGTACATAAGGATGTGGCCGAATGTTACGATTCAAGAAAGCTGGCAGTTAATCTGGCTGGAAAAGATGTTTAGTTTCTAAAGTTTATAACGCTGCCAGAAAGACATGTGAACAAACTCCCTTAATGCTCTTGAGAACCTGTTGAATGCACCGCCTTTCGTGACAAATAGTGATTACATTTATTCCGCGGATACTTTTTTTTATCATTGCTTCAATGCAAAGACATAATAAATGTTTCTCACGGTGCTTACGGTATTTTGTTTAAAATGTAAGTGTTCATTGCTGTAAATCGGGAATGATGTTCTTGCAGAATTTTTGTTTTATTTTGAAATTATTTAAAAACAAATTTAACAGTACATGGGACAACGTTTGAGAATGACAGCTGTAATAAGCTCATTAATCGAGATTAGTATTACTGCAAAGGAAACAATGATTTAAATAAAAAATTGTTTTTACATTGCGGAAACCCGACTAGGTCGTAACCGCGGTCTTGAATACTTTATTAGCTCTTGGCTTTCCAGTTCATTGTACTTGTACCATTTCAGAACGCACCATATAAAGATTACAAATTCATTGAATAAATGTAGGTGTAAACGCAACGTAAACCATAAACCAACAATGTGCTTCTGATATGGGTATTTATCCTCGGAGTAATTATCTATTTCTATTAGTTGTACAATTTGCATACAATATCATATTCATCACCAGGCTTAAGCTTGCAAGCACCTGGTGGAATCCAAGTAGGTCGAGATCAGTCGTAGACTTTGCGAATTATCACTTCCTTGAAACAACGTTGAAAAAATATCACTCAGCACACTTGATTTTTTCTTATTTTGCAGCGCGCAAAGTTCCAAGTGACGCTTAAAAAGCGCCGGTATTGTTTAAGCAGGCGAAACTTTCCGCCGGCGAAACTTAAAAGTCGGCCCCCGGTCATAAATCGTTGCATGTCCCATCACCGTCAGGCCGCCCGAAAATCCCTTAGCTCGCAATTCGTTATTTTCAAATTCAAACTAAAGCTCAAAGAAACAAGAAGAAAACTCGGCTCTCGCGCCACCGGGAGATTTATCAGCGGGATATATTCGCAAAGGACTCGCTCTATCTCCCTTTCTCTCGCTCCCCGCTAAAGTTTACACTCAGGCGAGCTATATAGAAGGACGAGTTTTGATATTTCCTCCTTCGCCATTAGCCAAGTGTGCGACGAGGCTGGGCGAAAGTAAAGGAGAGGGGCGGAGGGGTTGGCAGGGAGGGATGCGAACGCAAAGCCTCCAGGAAGCTCTAACTCACGCGAAAGGGGCAGCCGCCGTCGTCGGGTCCTCTCTCTCTTTCTCTCTCCCTCCCTCTCTCTCGCTCACTTTCCGTCTCCCTTTCGCTCGTTCTCGCGCTCTGTGCCCTCCCTTGCGCCAGCCCCTACTATTAACATTAACCGAGCGTACGAACAGGGCTGTTTTCCGATATAGAGCGCCGCTTTTCATTGTTGATCGATCGTTAATGGATGGTTGACGATGGAAATTCATATGCGAATCTTCGATCGACATTGCTCTTATCGATGCAAAAGACTTTTTTATAAGGATCGAGTTAAAGAAGTTAAACATTTCGTTAATCCTTATGTTAAGTAATTAGGAGAGTTTCTCACCACTGGATCACATACTTTGCTGAAACTTGCGGCAATGTCAAAAGGAGATATTTTAATAATCAATATTTCGATTTTTTATTAAAAACTTTCTTTACATTTTACATTTTATATTTCGTTTTCCTTCAAATACTTTAATAAAATATTACATATAGTTTCGGCAAAATTTGTTATTCAAAGTTAAAATACTCTAATTAACAGTTTTTCTCTGCTACTCTTGTCTAAAGTAGATTGCGATTCATCGCGCAACTTCCAAACAGATAATCAAAGAATGAACATTACACTGCAATAATGAAACCATATACATGCGTAACTTTTACAGCTAAGTTTTTTACTTGAAATCTGACGCACTCATCCAAAAAATTCTCACAGGAAGTCCACTACCTAAAAGCCATCCCGCTCAAATTATCGTCAATCCCTACTCGTCCAAACAGCCATCACCTCGCAATTTTTTCATTCGAATTAAAGTGACACCAGCACAAACCCAATCGTCATCGTGAATCGCCGAAGCCGGGGGCTCGATTCCCACGTCGAGTCGAGGATTCTCGTCGCGGGCAAAAAAAAAAAAATAAACGGCGGAGTATCCCCGATAATTGTCAGGAAGAATCGAAGAGCCACTCGCGATTAATGAGGCGCGACATTATGGCGCGCGGGCGCTCGCCCGCGCAGGGGGCGGCTCGTACAACCACCGGCGATACGCAGGAGGTCGTCGAGCGCATCTCTATAGCTTCCATCTCGCTCGGCTATTGAC
Source organism: Eurytoma adleriae (assembly GCA_900480045.1). Taxonomy (NCBI): domain Eukaryota; kingdom Metazoa; phylum Arthropoda; class Insecta; order Hymenoptera; family Eurytomidae; genus Eurytoma; species Eurytoma adleriae. The sequence continues at coordinate 42,955 of UXGC01000307.1, forward strand.
TAACGATTCTTCCGCGAGATTTAACTTCCGGCGCGAATCGCCCGAGCGTGTCGTCCTGATACTTTCAGCAGTCTTAATTAAACGGGCCTTCGATTTTTGATATTACCGCCGAATTACTTCAACCATAATTTTAGTGACATTCGAATGCAATAATTATAACAATTTAATCGATGTTTTCAAAGATTAAATGATTTTTTAAAACAATTACAGTCGTTTAAATGATGGAGATGTAATAACTGTCTTCATCGCCTAACCATTCAGGTATAAAAGTAATATATATGAAACTGAAACAGCAGTTCCGTTAAGAGGAAAGACAGAGTCTAAGTCCACCTGGCGGTAAATGTAGTAGCTGATATAACGCACTACTTCGAGGCCTGATCACGATTTAATTTAAATGAGTTCACATTGAGTGCAATTTACGATGTTAATACTTCGAATGTGCAATGAATTTTAAATATCTACTCAGAGACTCGAAAATACACCCAAACAGTTTAACTTGACGGTATTAAAAGATCATCGAAAATCTAGTTAACAATGACTTCTACAAAATACAATTGCTATTTAATATATTTATTTAGATTTATTGCAGTTGGCAGTGATTTTTGGTTTAGCAATCATAATGATTTATAAATCTTTCGATATTGGATTTTCTTCATTAATATTGCTTATTGTTGATTAAGAAATTATAAATTCTCATCACATTGATTAAAAAGTGATTGCAAAGCCACTTACTTAAACATGGATTATGATCACTCAGAATGATTGACCCCCGATTACTCTAAGCAACAATAAGTGCTCATAAAATGAAGCATCGAAAATTTAAATGAAAAACTCTCCATACGACAAAAAACAATAAATGTACCCGTAGATATATACGCATCCCAGAAAAGCCAACAAGCAATGCTCAGAGCGGGCGTCTCTCGGTCGCTCGTCGCGCTGGCGCGCGGTGGTGGGGGTGCTCGGGAAGATCCACCCTGCGGATGATCCCGCCTCTAAGCCACGGCGAGGGAGCATCCGCGGCGGCGCACCTACGGATGGCGGGCTCGCGCGCGTGCGGGCGGAGGGAGGCCCGCGCCGCCGCTCGAGGGGGTCGAGCCCTGCCGCGCAGGCTCCGTCGGCCCGCGGCGAGCCAATGGTCGGGGCGCCGACTGATAACGCGCCGGAGCGCCTCTCCTCTCTTTCTCTCTCTCTCTCTCTCTCTCTCTGCCTCGATAGACGCGCGACTCCGGCGGTCGGTCCACGCGCGCCCTTCTCTCTTCCCTTCCTGTGCCCGGACGCGACGCACCAGCTCCTGGCCACTAGTCGCTCCCAAGGACCGGCCCCACGCGGACGCGCGAGTGATACGCTTCTCGTTTCCTTGTAGTATACCTACCCCCGAAGTCGAAGCCTTGTAGCGCCGGTGTAGCGTAGTAGGTATACCTGTGGACGATTTAGTTAGATCGCGGTGGTGATCGCGACCGAGTTTGCCGAAATAGTGACGCTGCTGGGGAAGGTGAGCGACGAGGGACTGAGAGCACATCGTCGACGAGGCGCACTGCCTTTGGGAAACACGCGGGAATCACGGATCACGAAGCTAACCCCGCTCTGACGGTAAGTTACATCTTTTTTAAGCGCAATGCAAAATTCGATTTATTTTTTAGGGATTGGCTTTATTTTCTGCAGTTTTTTCGAGAGAGTGATTGGAGATGTCGGAGAAGCATGCACGCGTAATAAAAGCTCGCTAAAAATTAATTGTTTAGCAAAACAAATTGCACTTTGAATAAAAGATTGCCCTAGATTTTGCTTCAATAATCACTCGTAAATTTTAGTTACTTTGTATAGAAGCATAAAATTACTTTAATGAATTATACATAAGGAGCTCGATTTAGAAGAATTAATGCATTAAAAAATTTACAAGTACAAGAAAGTTTTGTAATTGCGAAAATAAATGGCTGTTACCATTAGATTTAGCGCACATGCACGTGATATACGATCATTAATATAAACACTGATGTATGAAGCGGCCGTGCCAATGTATAAATCACATTGCACGTCCAGAGCGGATGATTAGTGTCGCTACTGTTTGGTGTGAAAATTTCAATTCTACCCCGCTGGATTTTAAAATATTCAACTGTTGAGCGCGTTAAATCACCGCTCCACTTGCGAATTATAAAAAATGCCGCCACATTAAAAAATCGTACTGTTCAATTAAAATAATTCCTGCATAACTTTATACGTTCGTCCCGCGACCAGAACTAAAATAGGCGTTGCACGGCTATTTTGAGAAACTACAACCGCTGCTCGAATGTAATATACCTAATGTTCCGTTTATTAATTTGCGAGTAAAACGAAAAAAAGGCGTGTCGAATGCGGTCACTGGAAAAGAGCAGAAGCGCGGATGAAAAATGTCGCACTCGACCCGCGCATGTAGGTCTGAAAAAGCGGCTCGAGTCCAAGCGAGCGACGCGAATCGCCGCGACGCGTGCGCGCGGGCTCATGCAAATTGTAAAATAAGCGGTAATAAACGAGCAGCGCGTTACGGATAATTTGGCGCATGGGTATCGCAGCTGCGCGATGGCGACGAGTGTCGCGAACGTGCGCGCCGCTACGGTACACTTTTCGCGCGCCGGAGCTCGATACCTTCGCGATGGCGCGCGCAGTGTCACCCCAATTTCTATCGTGTAAACTTTTTGATTTACCTCTTTTTTTTTACTTTTAGAAAACAGGTTGTTTTGATCATTTGTTTTTATATTTATTTTGAAAGGTTGATATTGAATTTGTCCGAAGTTTACAACGATAAGTGGAAGTAGCTAGGAAATCGATTTAAATGCAAAGTCAAGTGACCACAAGCTTTGTTGATGTTACTACATTTTGTCAAAATCCAATAATTTCTCGACAAAGTCTATTGTACGACAGTGTAAACTTGTAACTTTATTGTGTATCCGTGATTCATTATCAAAGGCAATATTATCTTCCAATAAGCATGATACGTACAAGTCCATTGGCAATTATTTAGTGCAAAACAAATAGATAACAATTTTTCATTAATTTATTTTAATTTATAATTTCCTAAATATTTCTGACATTTACATTGAAAAAATGTTCTCTAAAAAATTTCGGGATGGCAATCGACATACTACAACACATAAAAATCAAAGTCACTATTAATCAACATTCGTTGGCGCAGATTTAAAAAAATAAAACTATTTATCGTTTTTGCGTCATCACTTGCCGCGAAAGCAAGAGGCCATAAAACGGCGAGTTTTCCGCTGCTGACCCAGTGTCTCCTCGCGTCCAGCGGCGTAGGGCCGCGTAAAAAAATGCACCCCGCGGCGCTCGAACGCTCGGCTTCCCATGCGTGCCGCGACACCGGAAAAAAGAATGCGCGAAGAGCAAGAGGCGAAGGAGGAGGCAGCGTTTGTGCGCCTAATGGCCGCGGACCCCGGTAAAAAAAAATATGAAAGACGGGGGAGTCGCGAAAGAGTCGAGGTCCGTTAGCCCAGGCCACGTGTATGTGCTCGCGCGCGTGTCCCTTTTTTCTGCCGCCTCCCTGAAAAGGAGGACGAGTCCTGCGCGGTATAATGCCCGGCTTGAAGCGCTGCCAAGCTTCCTGAGAGCGCGGAACTACACCTCTTTCGCGAGTTGCTGCCGACCGTCGCGATGACCGAGCCGAAGATTTGAATTTTTTCCGAGGCCGGCGATCTGCATTTTTTCGGCGCTGAGGAGTGGATGGAAGTACGGTTACGGGGTGGTAATGGTTGCGCTTTTTATTTACTGTCTTAAGGAGGGTTAGTTGAGATTAATCACTCGGTGTGCCTTTGAGGCGGCAGGAATTAATGAACTCGAGCTAAGAGATATTAGTCATTAAGTTGTTTGAGTTACTAGGAGGAGACTAATTTTTGACACCTCGTTATAAGTAAATTAGTTCTACAGCTGTTAATTATTATTTACGTTTTTTTAGGATAATAATAAAAATTTCATAATTTTTCAATTTTTGAATATCGGTAATTGTCTTTGTAACGTAAAAAATATGATAATCGACAAAAGTTAGTCAAATTATGTAAAGCAGCTATACTTCAATTTCCGATCTATCGTCTAGAGCAATCGCTTTTGATTAATCATATACTCGGTGTGTATTCTCTTACTCCTGTCTTACAGTTTTATTTTACCTATGTATGCTCAGTTATCTTATTAACTTTTATTACTACAGACATTGAAAATACAAATAAAATAAATATTCATACGCGTAAAAGTTTATCGTTTAGACATTTAAGTATATTTATGAACACTTTAAGTAAAATGCTCTCATAATTTTAGTAATTGCCTTGTTTATGTGCAACACCATCTTCATTTAAATTCTCCATTTTGCAGATAGCATTATACAATGTACCATTACAGTAGTAAGTCATACTTCAAAGACGCAACAATACACTAACGCATCTATAGTAAACTGCAAGTATATAATTATATTATTATCACACAAATACACCTCTCGCATTATTTTCACAGCAAAATAAAAAAATATCCTCACTGCAATTTTTTCGTAAATATAATCTCATTGTTTTTGAACATGTGTTTGATAAAAATTGAGTAATTTTTACAACGCTGCATAAGATTTTTTACCAAACAATCTCTTGATCTCAAGACAACTAATCACAAAATATTTTACAAAAAAAATTTGTTCATATACATAGAGCCCCGCGAATTTATTAATCATCAAACAAACTTTCTTCATCGCCTCACCTCATAACGCGTACTCCGGTAAATCCCACCTAACCGCTGGAAATTCCGACACGAAAAAAACCGCGAAAAATCGTCACGAAATCGCCGATGGCCAGCGAAGAAGCCACCGCGGCATCTACTTTAAATACCACCGGTCGCGAGTGCAGGCGGCACGGCTCAGAGACGATCGAGACAGAGACGGAGTGCGCGCGAGCGAGCGAGCGAGGCAGAGAGAGGAGAGGAGAGGAGGTGGAGAAGCGAGCCGAGCTGAGCAGCCGCGCGGCAGCGAGGGGTTTCCGGCGAGCGTTAACAGAGTAACAGAGTGATGTAATGAGGCCCGGAAGCAGGCAATTTGCTGGCCGCGGCTCGTCGTCGTCGTCGGCGGCGGCGGCTGCGACTGCGACTCTGCGCCGACAGTCGCGCGAGACGCAACCTGCCCGCGTGTGTGCAGCACGACTCCGTCCGTCGCGCCGCGCCGAGGCGCACCTTGCCCCGAGCACCGGAGTCCGGCAGCATCCGAGACGACAGCAGGTACGCCAGCCTCGGCGATTCGACCAGTGCCCGGAGACCAGTGGGCTCGAGTGTGCTTTTGCGGGAAAAAAGTGGCCGGTGGAGGTTGAGTTCGGTGGAGGCGCGTGGGAGGCGCACAGGTTTTTAGGCGCGCCGAAGACGCGCAACGCGACTGGTGACATGATTCGCGAGATTGCAATCGGAAATTGCGTCGCGCCGTGAGATTGTTCAGTTTTCGTCAATGCGATAATGGTTTTTTCTTTGTTTTCGAGCTATTGAGGTCTATTGCATTGCGCGTGGAATTGAAGCATTTTTTATCTGATTTTTAATTTTTTAAGCGAGGAAATTGAATAATTTTTGAGTGTTCGTTTAATGAATGCTAGAGATAAAATTTATCGTGTTCATGTGGTAATCGTTGCCCAAAGTACCATTACGATAAAAGTTCTTTAGAGCAAGCCTTATTCATATTTACCACATTACGAACAAACTCTTACAAACAATTTATTTTTATCAATAAGTTTTACAAATTGCACTGATATTAACACAAACAGATAAGCAAGTATGCGTCACAGAATTTTAAACTTCTTATGCAATGACTTTGTTTAGATTGACATTTATTTTTAGGGAGTGTCTATTCACACAAAATTCGTGCGAAATACGTGAATTTACGGAGATTTTATACGTTACACGTTGAATTTTTTTATAATCACAAAATGTAATAGAATTGATAAATAAGTAATATTATAAATGCATTTTTATAAATATCGATTTAAAATATGATTAATGTTAATTGTGCGTAAATCATTTAATCAAGATGATTCATTGTAAACCGAAAAAATAACTTAAATGAACTTTTCTTAAATTTTTATGTTAGAACGCAAATTTTGTAAAAGAAAAAGAGTTTAAACTTTTAAACGTATTACACTCGTAAAGATAGCCAAAAAAAATCGGACAATAGCGGAGGGCATTTGCATCGGAGAGCGTGTGTACGCATGTGGGCTCGAGCGATTTTAAACGACGAGCCGCGTCAGTCAGACACGTTTCTTTGGCGAACGAGGCTGTTTCAAACTCGCGTGGTCTACCCGCACTAATGATACAATTGCACGCACTCAAATGCATGCGCGCTCGATCCGCAATACGTAAACGCAGTGCGAGCGTATAGCGCTAGCCAAGGAGTCCCATCTCTCGAGATCGACAATGTTTTTTTAGCGTACACATTTTGGGTTTTTTTAATGAATCACTTTTCACGGATTTGAGTTTAATTTTTATAGTTTGTACGGTAATTTTAGATTTCTTCGAAAATTTCACGTACGTCATATTTAATGGGATTTTAATGTCTCATTGTGTTGAACGATAATCTTAAATTTAGATTTATTATTTATGTAAACTAAAAAAAGCTAAGAAATAGTACTAATTTCCTAAAAATTGCACTATTCTAGTTCACTTTTTAACTTTCGCAGTGCTGGTCTCTGAAGAAAAACGTCATCATCAAACTATGATATATTCTAGATCCGGAAAAAACAAACTACTAAATATGTTTTAAACAAACTACCGTAAAGTCTCCCAATATTTCCAGCCCAAGAATGGATAAACAAACCCGAATATTATGATAAATATACCATAATACGTGCTTAAATTAATAATTTTACTTTCACAATAACAAGGCGTTTTTCATATGCTGTTGAAATAAAAACAAAACAAACTGTGTAAATTTAAATAAGTGAAATCGACTCAACGGAGGGCTTTTTTGCGAAGAATGAGTGCCTATTCAATTAATTGTGTGAAGTTTCACTTATTCAATTTTTGAAAGCTGGTTCACGTCATATAATTTATAATACAATGTCTCAAATTTAAATCTACTATTTAATGAAACAAAAATTTTCTTCTCAATGCTAAAGTAAATAAACTGATTTCAGGGGCACTTTGGTGATGTACGACAGCGCTAGCTGTTCGTACGCAGGTGCGCTCGATCTAAAGGGACCGACTGCGGGTGGAGGCTCGGCGGGAGCCGGGGCGAGCACCGCCTCCGGGGGCGGCGGTGGCGGCGGCGGTACCGCGTCGACCTCGTCGATCTCCGGGGGCGTCGGCGGCGTCAAGCAGGAGAACTGGCCGTACCGGAGCCTCACCTGCGGCAGCAGCTTCCAGCAGCTCAAGCAGAGCGTCGAGAAGGCCAAGCAGGCCTTGGCCGACCGTGGCGGATACCTCGCCGGCGCCTTCTCGCCGCCCCCTAGGGCCAATTCCACCGCTTTGTCGCCCGCTGCGGCCATCACCGGTGAGTTAATTTGCACACACTCAGTTTTTTACGAAGATTTTATTCAATTTTTTTAAATTGAATTGTGATATAATGTATTGCGAAACTAAAAAATCTTGTTAGGGTTCTCTTTATGCACGGAGAGATATGCTAAAACGTGCAGGTCATCTGATGGTCCATTACATCCCGATCTCTCTTAATTTCAATTTTACATTTTATTTGAAAAATTTTTAGTTGAACATCAATCAGTCTTTGAGAAACAACATTTGTATTTCGTGTAAGAGGCAAAAATAGTAATAATTTGTTAAAAGAAGCATTTTAATAACTTCTAATTGTGATCATTAGGATTCAGTTAAGAATATACCTTCTTAAAATTCAGAATTTGTTTAACTCTAACACGTACAATTACTTTAAAAATTCAATTGTCCAAAAAGAAATGTTGCTGAATTAAAAAACCAAAGCAAATTGAGCGCAAGCTCAATATAATCCGCGAAAGATGAGAAATGCTCTATAAAACAAGCAGCGCCAACGTCCCAATACAATCGAGAAAAAAAAAGACCAGCAGACAAACGGCGAAACCAGCGAAAAAGGCAAAGGAGGCTGGATAGGACAAGCGAGGGGCGAGATAATTTGTCAGGCGGAATAGTTGCCGCGAGGAAAGAGCGTCGATACTGCGGCATCCGAGTGGCGCTCGCCTCGATGTCGCCGATTTCCGATTGTTCTTCTTTCCCTTTTTTTTTTTTAAAGCAAACAGCGCCACTGCCGCCGGCCTCCCTCCCCCGGCGTTTCCTCCGCTGCCTTCGCGAGGCGGCGAGAGGGACATTAATTACTCCCCGGCGGGGCGTGTAAATCACGTTATCGGCTCGTTCGAGCGTCGACGCGTCGTACGGTGGCTGCGCGCGGCTGCAGCCTCCGAAGCGCGCTTCGCGCGACCTTCGCTATCTCCCGACGAACTGCGGCCCGAAATCGCCGCTCGCGCGCGTGAATGCAGCCCCGTGTATAGACGAATGTCGGCGGGGATCGCTTTGAGCCAACTTGATCTACGGCTGCTGAAAGCATTATCAGCCTCTCGTTGTGCATTACGAGGCCTGGAAATTGTGATTGAAGGGTTCAAATGGTTTTAGTGGGTTTGCGTTTAATTTAATTTCTGATTATTCGTGTACGTTCAAACTCTGGAATTTGGAAATCGATTTAGATCTCTATTCATTACTGTCAGTAGAGATGCAGGGAATAATTATAGTGAAGTGTGATTATCATTATAATGATACAAACAGTTATAATTTGTTTAATCATGCAGCATGAATAACTTTCTCCAGATGTCTAAATTGCCCCGGGTATTGCGATGTTATCTTTGCTATAGATATGCATAATATAATTAGAAAATGTTATCAATCTTTTTATGACTATTCAAATCTTACATTACAAATATTTTTTTTTTATTATTTTTCTCTCTAACAGGTACTATTTTTACTCCTTCTTATCGAGCAACTTGATGAAATAAAAGAGTATCGGATTATTCGTCGAGAACAATTTGATTTATAAAAGTGTAACATCCCTCCGAATAATCAATACAGATAGCTCCCTCTCTGTTCAACTGTATTTCCCTGAGTCGAAATTCTCGTGAAATGGACGGTAACGTGGAAACGATTTCCATTGTCCTACGACATAAAACGGACCACGATGAATAAAGCATTGAACCACCGAGGCAGAAAAACAATCTTTCCCGCTGGTAGGGTCAACGTAGCTTATCAATATCTCTAAAATACATTTGTTTTCATTTTCGTATTCTGTTATGGAAATTTACCTAAGCCAGTTTAGTGCGAAATCCATCAGTTTAGAATACGGGCATGAATCTGTGCATTAAATGCAAAATATCTGCGCGCAAACCGCAGATGTGTTCTAAAGCCTAGGCATGTTAAATTGGGTTCATGATTTATTAACGCAATTTTCCGTACATTTATAAATGATTCTGTTCGGAAAATTACGCGTATGTATTGTATCATATTGAAACACATTCAGTTAAATGAAGGATGAATTTATTTCTCTGTTACTTTAAACCACTTATGTGATATTGGCTAATTTAAAAAGATATGCTTTCATTTTTTATATATAAATTATTTTTTATAAAAACGCAAGCACAGTAAGAGTCTTGCGGGACACCAGTCATAAAAAATGTGATTGTAGGAGACTACTTTTTTGTTTTCAGATTCCTGCAGTTTTCCTGCAAGGCATTACTCTTAACATTTTTTCCTTAAAGCTTTTTACGAAATGGATACTTTCTGAAAAATTCTCAAGCGCTCTAAAAACGCATTAGCTTGAAAACGATGAAATTACACTATTATACATTTTATACAACAGATTATATAAAATATGTTAAATCAGCATGTAAAATCTCGATGCAACCTCAGCATCCCTCTCGCAGATCATTAGCCAGGTCAGCCAGTGCGCCATCGCGATTCCAGTCGAGCGCGAAAAAAAGGGGGCGATCCTCGCAATCGTCGCATCTTCTCAAATCGCCCGGCGTATTTGGCCGCAAAAAGCGTCGCGCTGCCGAGGCCATCGCGCGCGGCGGTCCTCCCTCGGCATCTCCGCGGCGAGATAACCGATAAAACGGCAAGATGGTGGGTTCAGGGACCGGCGGCGGCGGCGGCGCGTCGCGTGTCGATGATGGCGGCGGCCGATCCGCCGGAGAAGGCCGGCTTTAGCGGCTGCGCCGGCAGCAGCCGGTATCCATGACGACAGACCCGGCCCCGAGCTCTCGCGCCACCCCGCGCGTACCCCCGGCGGCGAGGGATCCCGGAAGCTCTCCCCGCGCTCGTCCCTCTCCCCTCGGCGCCAGCTTCCGGCGCTCCGCTCGGCTAAAGCCGCGCGCTATCCCCGCAGCCTCCCCCGTATCTCTCCCTCCCTCTCGTTACCTCTCCTGCCCCCCTTGCGTAATCCTCGCTTTTTCGCGCGCGGCAGCCCGGCTATCTCCCTCCTTCCGCCCTCCGCGATCCCCAGCGAGTCGCGACTACTCCCTATCTCCGCCGGAGCGGAGAAGGCACGAGGATGTGCACCTAGTTAGAGCCGGGGCCGCGCTACGACCCCCTTTTTAGCTCGGCTACACCCGTATCGCCGGCCTCACTCTTACTCTCCGCGGATCCAGCCCCGTCCCCCCGCAACCTCCTCTGCTCCGCGCGCTGAGTTATACACCCCCGCGCGCGGCTTTTAATGCCGGCGCGGAGGATTCCGGACGGGGCGCTCGGTCGAGAGGGAAACTCGAGGGATTTTCGAGGCTAGCCGGCTATCGATCCGATGTAGCCTCTCGCGGTGGGGACCTTTTAATGCCCCCCTCGTTGGCGGGACGCCGCGAGATAACGGCACCGCGAGATACGGCTGATTGAGGCCCGCGGATGAATGTAACGAAATTGAGAGTGACTCGATTTTTATCCGCTGGCTGGCGATTTCTCTTTGCTTTCTGGGTAGATCTGATCGGTGGGGAAGGCACTTTGTAACTTGTGATTAGCTTTTTGTTTCTTTTTTTTTTAAGATATGTTGCAGGAGGTTTGATTTGTGGGATGTTGGACGGTGAAGCATTGCTCTCGCGTGCCTCCGACTGACAGTGAGTTATGTTGTTGTGTCCGGTAAATACTAAGTACGAGAAAAACTATATTATTTACTTCTGAATAATGATAGGTTGAATGCGTAGGGGAATTTGTAGTAGTGTTGTTGCACTTAAAAATGAACTATTTTTAATTTGAATTTTTTTATGTGAATTTTACTGAAAAAATTGCAATTTTCTTTTTGTATAGCTTGGCATATTATGTTTGTGTATAATTTCGTTCTAAAAATCAATTAGAAAAATACGAAATGGGTAAAATAGTGTAGCTAACGTCAAATTAGTAAACGGGACAGTAGGTAACTCGTGTTTACTTTCATAATCGATGTTTGCACAGGACAAACTGACACATGATAGCTTTACTTTATTAGAAAGCTAATGTGGCTTTTATTCGACTTCGCGCTTCGTGTGGACATTCGTTTTGTGCAAAATACGACAATATAATATCTCAAATTTCATGCTCTATAAATTTACATTTCCTGAAATATTATACTGAAAACCATTTACTTGTGAACAACAAACATTTTAAACAATCTTATCCCTACAGGAGCTGTTGACGTTTTTTTTATAAAACACTACCTTGCTGGTAAATGTATTGTCATTAATTTTCATAAAATATTGGTTTTACGCTATATTTTTTAGAAACAAAATTTAATACAGTCATTTCGACTTTTAAATGTTTAATAAAACATTAATTATTAAAAAACAGCCCATTAAGTTTGGCATCAAGAGAGTCAATAAACATAATCCGCATTCAGGTGAAACAGATGATTTACACGGCTACACGAGTTTCGTCCCCCCCGCACTGAATACACAGACGTGGCTATGACGCGATTCGACACGGCTACCGTAAACCTCGAGGAGAAAAAAATTGACGATCTAATAGCCAGAGTTCATAGTGATCCGGACTCTCTCTTATGAGCACAGTGTGTATCACTCGCATTGTGTTACAACTTCATCGTGGTAATTGTTGTTGCTACGCTTTCCCCGTGAATTCCCACGCCTCGAAAAACAGCGTAACGAGAGAATAATAGACCGACACGCGCCCCATCGAACGGCACGCGCTCCTGGATTTCGACACAGGTATACGAGGGTCTTTGGCACGCCTCGGAAATTAAAAATAATCGAGTTGGTACAGATTCGTGCTGACTGTGAAAAATAAATTGAGATGTAAGAAGATTTTTGCTTAAACAATTGAATCATTTTTATCAAGTTGCATAATAAATTTTTTATTTCGGAAATCCTTAAACAAAGCAGTTGTTGATGTTAAATAATAATTTCTTCGCTAAAACCTTGACACCCTTACATCGAACCATCTCCTGAAAAGAAGAATCTCGTGCGTCAAGGACAAAAGCTGTGCGCATCGTCGCGAAAAATGTATCTGCTCGCCGCGCGCAATTACACACTATGATGGTCGCAGAGATAAACGATGGTATCTGAGCGCGTCGCTCTTTGCGATGATACGCCGCGGTCGCGGAGCAGAGGGTGAAGGACGGGAGGGGTGGGGTTGGAAGGTCGACGCGTTGATAATTGCCGGTATCGGTTAACCCGGGGGGTGGTGGCCGCGGGCTTTTTTTTCCGCAGCGATCCCCCGCGCTCCCACGTTGTACTGTACGTCACAAAAGGCGAGCTCGCGCGCCCCCTTCGCTTCCGCACGGCCTCCCGACCCCAGCGATATATAGCTGCACATAACGCGGAGCTGGCGCTTTTCGCCCGGCGCGCGATGCTCCTTTCTCCCGGCGCCCCACGCGTCAATGCTCCGCTGGACTTTACGCGTCTTTGTCGATGCCCCGCTGGGACTATTGTTACTTCTTGTTAGATTTAACAATTTTTTTTATTTAATGTTTATTTTTTTTTATTAGGTGTGAGGCTTAATTAGTGATGATAATTGTTGAGTATGCACTCGGACTTATTATAATGATTTTTTTAAAACAAAATTTTGCACATTTAATATGAAATGTAAATTGAATAACAAAATCTAATTAAGTAAAAATAAAAGAATTAAAAACAAAATAAAGATTTAGATCCTGTTTTTTATTATTTCAATCATTATTTCTTTAAGTGAAGATTAAAAAAAAAATTTGTTTAATCTGCTTAAATTTAATGAAAATAAATAAATAAGATAAGTAATTAATAGCTTTCATCAGACTTTTATTTGCATTGTATTCATAAGGTACAAGGTTGTACCTACCCCTAATCGTGTGCATCGAATCACTGGGGATCGAGCAAAAAATTTACGACGTAAATAAACTCGTGAGAATCCGCATAAGACCGCCAAGTCAGTACCGGCAACAATTGCCTCTACGAGAACGGAACAAAAAGGCGAAGGCTATCCCACCAGCCGCGACGATTTATCATCTCCATAAAGGTACGCCATGAAAAAAAAAGGGTAATAAAGAGCGGGGATAAAGGCCACTAACGAAACGCGTGGCGCGCACGAGAATAATCGACGCGGGAGAAGATAAAGCGTCGAAGATCGAAGCATCCCTCTCTCTCTCTAGAAAAAAATCGAGACAAAAGAGGGGGAGGGGGTGAAGAGGCGCAGCGAAGCAGGACGAGAGAGACGCACGCGCCGGAAGCGGAACCGAGGAGAGAGTCGCGTGTCGCCGCCGTTACCGAACGGAACTATCATGATTAGTCACGGCAGTCAACGGGGCCCGAGGGTTGCGCCGATACTGCGCCGCCGCCGCCGCCGCGAGGGAGGGTACGGAGATAACAGGGGGCCTTCGATCGGCCGGTGAGAGCACTGGCGGAGGCGCGATACGCCTCGATAAATTCGCGACGCGCGGCCGTGAGATACTGCTCGGGGGGCAGTTTTCCTACTGGTGGCTGTGTGTGGATTTTAGTCGGCGGTCGGTGAATCGAGCAAGCGTAGAAGAAAAGTGATATGGGTTAGTTTTTAGGCGTCGAGCAGATTGATTATACATAATGAATTTCTCCTTTCATACAATATAAGAAAACTATCATTTCAAATGACAATAATATTTTTGTTAATCAAGCACTATACCCTCAATATTCTAAACAGACTTTGGCCACACGTCGGCAACTCGGCTCTCCGAGGCTCGACAAAGGCGTCGTACAAAGCTCGACGAAAAGAAGAAAAAAAAGGCTAGAAACTCCCGCGACGTCTCGCGACTTTTTCCCTCCCGCGTCTCATTGTCTTGTCGACCCCTCGGTGCGCGCGGGGGAGGCGACACGGACCCCGACAGGAGCCGCAAGAAAGAGCGAGCAATTACTGGGGGCGAGGGGTACGCAGTGTTGCGGGGGCGGCTCGCCTCGCCTCGAAAAATATTCATGCCGGGATTTATCGGGCGCGCGTATCTACGCGCACGCCACGCCGGACCTTGTAATACGATCGTTCTCGGCTCCTATCGGCCGGCGATCTGCATTCGGGATTCGCGGAGGGGGGCTGCGGGCGAAAATTGACGCTCGGTTAAGAAGGAGCCTTGGGAAAGCTTTTTCGACGAATGCGCTTTTTTGCTTGCACCGCGGTGGGATGTTTCAGTTTGGAGGGGTTTAGTTTTGAACGCAAGCTTTTTTTACTGATGGGTGTTTTTTTAAAAGGTATGATAAGAATTTTGGGTTTCGCGGATTAATTAAATTGAAATTGAATTTCTAATTTTTCTTGATCATCAATTTTATTGATCTCAAGTAGATTTTGCGGCGTAATGCTATCTTTATTTCAGATCACATTTCACAGCTAAAAATTATTGCTTCTGATATTAATATATTCTGAAAATTTAGAGATGATAAATAAGAGAATTGGAATTAATTCATTAGTTTCAGGGCTTTTAGCAAAAATACTTTTTTGGCTGCGATCGAGATAGCATCTTTTTCGGGAAAAAACATAAACGTCATCTTCTCTCTTGTAATCTGTGATTAAATTGGATAAAACATTATCTTTTATCCGCATTTTTTTTATAAAAATTTTCGCTCATTTTAACGTCTTTTAGTAGAAAAATTTGGTATTTTATAACTACAATATACATTTAATTTTCATCCCTTAATATCCTAAAAAAAGATATTTCACATGACAATCACCCTTGATATATCAAATAAAGAATTTGATACACGCCTAAATGCGCAAGTAAACAAACATCGTTAAATTTACTTATAAAAAGAGTTCAAATTATGAAATACATTAATGCACTCAGACATCGAAAGTGACCATTTCATTCCACCCCAAAGGAACTCTCTTACTAATCAAACCACTTTTATTCACAGTACCTACAAGCAGTAATAGGCACGACAACCCCCGCATAAAATCGAATGGAAATCAGAACCAGGCATCGATCCGACCAATTAAACGCGAAAGAAGTGCGCCAACCCCCCGATAGCTTATCGCGCTCCATCTGAAATGGCGGGTCGGCCACTCGGCCGGGTGCAACGTTTGTTTTTTCCTCCGGCGCATATCGATGACGATAACTCGAGTCGGCGCGAGCCTCTCCTCGATCACGTGCCGCGGCCGTCGATCCTCCGTGGCGCGGGGTTTATCCGCGCCCATCGGCCGATCATTATTCATCCTCGCACGAGGCCGGCTGTGTCCCCCTTTTTTTTAAATGCCCGCCAGAAATAACCTCGTTAAACTGCTAACTGGACGGGGGGTGAGGCGGAAGCGCGAGCGGCGTGACTAGGCGCGAGATGATGACTGGTGGGTCTCGGTGAGAGCGAGACCGAGCCGCTTTTTTTTTCCTCTTCTTATCTCGAGCGGGTTCTTGTATTATACGTCGCTGAACTCGTGAATAAATATTAATCGATTGTGCGCGTGTGTGCGTCGGGTTAGTAGGGGGCTGTTTGGCTACCGAGAGAAACGAAGATGAGATGTGCGGATTCATGAAGAGAAATGTAGATTGATTTGATATATTTTTTTGTTATCGCTTGAAATTACGTTTTCTTAATGTTTAGTGGGTGAGGTTGGATTTAACTGGATGAAGGGTTGCAAGCTCATAAAATGTAAATGATACAGTGATCGCTTGCTTGCAGAAATTAGTATAAATTATTGATAAAATTTATATAAGTCGAAATTTGATTATACTTACAATAATGAATGTTAAATATTTTAAAAAATTGGATACTGCTCAATAAAAGCTCCGCTTTTAAAATTGCAATCTTCAATAATATAAAAAATATGTCTACCACGTAAATAATTGAAAGTAAACAATTTTTACAGAAATTCTTACGCTTTTACTTTCGATGTTAAAAATGCCATTGATAGGTGAATCGATGGTTAGCGGTTATCGGTTAAGAAGATTCTGATGGTTGGCAGTGCATATTCCTAGTGAAATCTGAGCGTGCGCGGATCGACGGTAGCTAGCACAGTGGGGGTTGAAAAATCTCGGACGGCTGGCTTCGCGAATCTGGAGTCAGATGGCGGTGCTACCCCCTCGTTGACTCGCTTACAATTTCTATTGATATCAAAAGGATTTTCAAAAATAATTTTTTATATCCTTGTTATTCATTACATGAAGTCAAGGTACACATTTAAAGAGGAGACGAAATTTTTTTTAGCAATCTTTTCTCTCCTTAAGTACGATAATTTTATTTTCGTTTTGCAAATAAGCAAACGTTATTTTACTACTAACAAAGTATTTATTTGCAAGTATTAATAAACTAAACTTCTAAGAACAATGTAAATATTTTTAAATAGCTAAACTGTTGCAACAATCTTTAGAACAAATTTTGATCCAGTTGTCCAACAGAAAAACCGTTCCAACAAAAAAAAAGTCCAGGCGAGAAAAAGTAAAACCACCTCGCGGCCAACATCGATCAATCAATCACTGCAAAATGACCGGGCCAATCGGGGCTCCTGTCAAAACGATCGCCTCTCGAATGCGCCCGCGCCGGCGTTAATCGATGACTCGGCGGTTGTCGTCGCGCGCGCACGCGGGGTCGAGTCGCGAAAAGGCCACATTAAGGGGGAGAGAAACGAGAGACAGTCATTAGTCGGTTAATCATGTGTGAGCGCTTAATGTTGCGTCAACGAAGGAGTGACTGGGTGGGAGTGAACCCCCAGCAGAGTCCCAGTCTCCCAGGACGGCATTGTGCCTCGGCTCCCTTTTCTTTTTTGCTCGCGCGCCTCCGCGCGAAGCCAGCCGGAGAACAATATTTATGTGTGTATTGGCAGGGACGAGCTGGCGCGCATCACACACGTCATTAATCGCTTTATTGCGTCGCGAGCGCGGGAGACGGAGAAAATACAGCGACGAGTTTTGCTACATGGGGATGCTCGGGAGAGGAGTGTATTGCGCGACTCGTGGGAAGTTTTCTGGCTTTGGGATTGTAATTAGAGTCCATATGTTTTGATCAAAATAATATTCGTAGATTTTATTAAGTGGATGAATGGGTTATCATGCATACTAAAGAAAAGTTATCGTGAATTCGAATTTTTTGTTTAGTTTTGTAAAGTAGAAATTTTTTTAAAAAGTATGATTTAATAAATTTTTTACGTATTTTCTGAAATAAGAAACAAAATAAACTTGAAAAAGAAGTTTTCTTTAAACATACTGTTCAGGAAATTGATAAGTTCTGAAATTATTACTGATTTAAAAGAACGTTAATTTAATTTTAATCCCAAGGATTAACTTCAACACCTTACGCTATAATTTGAAAAATCTTGGAACGTCAACGAGTTCCAAAAAAAATCCTAAACCATCCTCAGTGAAACTTTCGCAAAATTAAAAAAAGGAAGAGGAAAAAACCAAACAGTCACTATTATCCGAGGGAGGTACAGGAGCATTTGCACGCGCGCTAGAGAAGCGCCGTCGTAGGAAGGACGTAACGAGCGGTGTTTGCGGCGTCCGCCTTACCCCGGCGCGGGCGCAGCCCGGCGGGATGAGGAAGAGACGAGGGCTCGCGAGGGCCGACAAAAAGGCGAGAGAATTTCCGGAAAATCCTTTCTGAGGCTCTGATTGCCGTCATTATCGTGGAGTGGGCCCTGGAGTGCCGGCACAGGGGGGGACGCGCTGCACCGCTGCCTCTCCTCTCTGCGTCTCCTTTTCTCTGCCTTCTCTTCGAGAGACAGAGAGAACCGAAGGCTTCCAGGGGTGACAGTCAGATGTAGACGTGGAGTGCAATCGTGCGCTTTCTGCTTTCCACATTTTTTTTCTTTTTTAAGGACTGTTTGGTTATTTGTGGGAAATTAAAATTTGTCGAGAATTAAGTGTAATTATAAGGAGTGAGTATAGATTTTCTGTTTTTATGTGAAAACAGCAATTTATTATCGAAAAAAGGAAATATTATACATTGAATTTTAAATAATTGACATAAATTCATTTAATTTGAAGTATGCAAAGTTTTTCTGACATCTGGAGAATGGAAAAATATCGTTTTCAATATGACTAAAGTTTCAGGAAATTGATTACTTGTAATTTAAAACCGCAAACCTGCAACAACCGAACCTTCATCCAGAGAAAAAAATCATCGATCCTCCTTGGTCTCTCTGTAGGTTGCGCGGCGCACAATCAGCGGTATTCAGGTCTCGCGGAGCAGCTCCGCTCCGTGTGGAAAAGCTCGGTCGCGAGAGGAAGAGAGAGAGAGAAAGAGGCAGAGAGGGAGAGGCAGCAGGAGCGCTCGGCGAATGCACGCGAAATTCCCTCTCTCCCTTTCCTCTTTGTCATCCCTTTCGCGCTCCTTTCGCCGCGTGGATCGATCCACCGTCGCCGCAGCAGCAACACCGTCGGTGCGCCTACGACGTTTTTTTCTCTCTTCACCGCCTCTTCTATCTCGGCCTCTGGCCGCGGAAATCCCTCGCCAGAATTCGCTCGGGAAGTCGGCTCGTTTTTGTTCGGTTATCGAGGACGCGACGATTTTACCACGGAGGCTGCTGTGCTTGGTGATTGTCACACGGATGGTGCGTCGGTCAGATGATTATGAAGTTATCAGGAAGTTATTCTCGGGGTTGGTTGTATGAGAAAGGAGAGATTAAAGGATTTGTCTCTTTGTATTCCTGAAATTAATATGAGTGTAAAAGATGCAGTTATTGAATAATCAATTTTATTTACACACACATACGCAAATTTTCAACTGGCGGGTGTAAAGTATCAAAAGATTTGTTATATTCAGTATTTCTCCCACATGACTGATATTTTTATATTTTCCACTTTCAGATTTTACTTTCACTTTTCTCTTGATTAACGACCCATAGTACAGAATTCGTATTGAAAACATTTTTCATGAATATGTAATGCAATACATTTTTAAAAAGGCAAAGTTACAATTTATATATATATAAACAAACGAAACACATCTTCATTGAATAATTTTGATGTACGGTATGCATGTGGATGTTTATGAGAAAGTAATGTGTTTACAGATTCTTACATAAAGCTTGACCTAAATCTGTCGCTGCACTGCTTACTTTGACTTTGTACTTTGGTTTCATACAAACTCTTTACGCTGAAGAATTAAAGCTTAATTCATACTTTCATAGTAAAATTTTGACGAAAATTTTGCTGCTAATCCAGTACCAATTCTGTGAGATTTGCTTACAATTACAAAATCGATCGATTTTTAAAATGATTTTATAGTTCTCTGTAAGCAGTTTTAATAATGAAATAGTGAATTCGCTCTCTTCAGATGCTTGGCCAATGAATGACCAACCCGATTCATCTTGTAACAATCCAGCTCCCAGCTGGCCCGCAGAAAGCAAATCGTCTCGCGGAAAAAACAAAGTGCCCCCGCGTAAAGTATCGTCCGATCTCGCGGTTCGGCGGCCAACACGCGCGCCGAAGAATCCGTGTGTGCGCGGCCGCGCTTGCGTCGATCGGCGGCGATGTGGCACACGCCGTCGGCGTCGCGACGCTCCCTCTCTCTCGTTCTCTCGCGCGCACTCCACGGCGGTGGCTGATCGATGTGTCGCCATGACGACGCTTCCGTCCGCCAGTCATCCAGCCGCCCCCATCTCCGTTCTGTTACCTCGGCGCTACTCCGCGCCGTCGGAGGGCTCAGCCACCGGCGCGCCTCTCCCGCACCTGCCGCGGACCGCGCGATTGTCCGTCTTTCGTGCGCCCGGACGACCGCGACCGATCGCTCCGCCGCATCTTCGCTCACGCTATATGACTCCTCGGGGGTTTCGCCGCACTCCGAGCTTGTAGATACTTTTTTATGTTGGTGTGAACGTGAAGAGGATTTACCGGGTAGATTGAGTTGCAGTCCTGTTGCATTTGCGACGGGACGAATTAGTTTGGATGATTGCAGTTTGTTGGAGGATCTTATTGTTCTTTGAAATTTGGATGATTATTTGGATTTGTAAAACAACAATTTGCATGAATGCATTTTAAATATTAAGAAACAGTATTTTCTATGCGTTCAAATATAATGAAAATCTTTCTGATGAAAATCGTCTAGTTTTCTCTCATTGATGAGTCGATTTTTCGAATATTTCGCATTCACTTAATGATCGTTTCCCAAACTGGTCATTAAAGGGGTAATACGTATCAAAAAAATCGTTTACTCAGCAAGAGAAAACTAGACGATTTTCAACAGGATTGTTTATTTGAGAAAATAAGCTTCATTGGTCTTAATCTCTAAAACTTTAATTAAAGTTAGCTCCCCCGAAGTATCAATTTAAGGGCAAATTACGCGAGAAAGATTACAAAGTTGTGACGTGGAAAAATGTCACGGACATATCAATGAGCCAAGTTCACAAGAGCCGATTGCGACTAAGCATAACTCAGGGTACTAAGCGGCATAGTCGTTAGTGACGTTGATAAAGAGCTTAATTACACAGCGTAATTACCGTTCCACATTCTGACCTAGTCTTACCCGAGCTAGTTCAAATAGCATGCGCCCGCATAAATGGATTTCAGACGCCAGAACTCCTTTACTGCACTGCCAAAATTACTATAATATGTTTATTAACTTTATGTGACGATAAAGGGCTTTTCTAAAGTTTAGTCGAGTCTGCATCCTCGATCTTTTAAATTAACTAGTTTCGTATTAAATTCTAAATATTAAATTAAATATATAACTACATATATTTTATTTTAATATGCCAATTAAACATACCTATTTCTGAACTTGTTGTACAAAAATGAATCAATATATTGTTCATATCAAGAGTACATCTTAAATTTTAAGCGTTCATTAACCATTCAAACGCGCAACGCCACCCTTTCCCATTAAAATTCACATTAATAAAGTCATCGCGCTAAAATAATAATCACGTACGCCACTTCCCCAGCGCCGGTCACCTCCCTCTAAAAAGCCGAAGTCACCCCATGCGCGCATCGCGCGCGCGCGTCCCTTATTACTTATTCACGCAGGCGGCGCACACGCGCGACGCAAATAATCGCTTATTGATTAACTGTTTGACTGCGCAAGTCGAGTTAACTACGGCTAATCTCTGATTTGTAACGCCCAGCCACTCCTCCCTCTCCCTCCCGCATCCCCCCTCCCCATTGGCGCGCAGTTTTCGCCCGGGCACCCTCGGCTGGAGCCTCGCCGGAGCTAACACGGAATTAATATCTCGCGAGTTAGCGCAGCCTCGTCTCGCCTCGCCCCCGGAGGCTCTCGCGCGCCCCCAGAGCGGAAATGAGCGCGCGGATGCCTCTACTACTGCCGCCGACGACGCCGCCCGCCCGCCAGAAAGCAGCCCGGCTTCTCCACTGCGGGCTTTTCTCTTAAACGAACTTTGCGATGCTGCTAGTGTGGAAGGATAGAGAGAGAGGGAGAGAGAGAGAAAGGGACGGAGAGAGGGTGGGTTTACTTTTGGCGTGTTACCTTTTACCTTGGCGGACGGGATTGGTTTTAAGGGGCGGTTGCGGTGATTTCTTTTATCTTTCTTTGTGGCTGCGCGCGCTGTTTGCCGAGGACCGAGAAAGGGGTTTTTTAATTAATTTTTTGTTGCATCTGTACTTTGTTGTTTGGGCTTTTCTTCTAAAACGTTTCGAATGCAGAGATAAGGAGTAATGGCTTTTGGAATCTTTGAGTAAAAGAGAATTAGAGCGAGAACGAAGTTCATATATAACATTATGCGCGCGGTAATTTTAAAAAGTTGTAAATGTATTTCATTTTTTTGGTTTCGTATGTAATAATCTTATTAGAGAAATTATGTTCACGCATTCATTAATCCATGTTGCAAAATATACTATGATTTTCATTATTTTTCTTAAGTTCACATTGCAATGACAATGAAATGTGTATGATTTCTGTATACACATTAATGTTTACGATATCACTACAGTAATCAAGTACATTTTCACTCTTCTAAATAAATTAGTATACGTATTTTAAATAATATTTCAGTTAATTTTAGCTAACTCTATTCAGCATGAAATCCAATAATTAAATATTAATTAATTTGCCGCAAAACTAAATTACGACCTCATTTCGAGGGGTAATCACTACCCACCTCCTCGCTGGCTGATAAATCAATTCGCCGGAGTGAATCGATTCCGAGGCGTTTTTTCGGTCGTCTAATCCGCTATACAGTGCACTTGCGTATATACATCGAGCGACGCGCATTCGATTCAACGAGACCGGCATCTCAATAATTACATCTTAAACCAATACAGGAGCGCATCCGGTGAAGACGCTGCTCCCCCGTCTCGTTCATTTCCATTCGGCAGCCGCCATCTTCCGCAGCCGGAATTTTAACCGAATATTCGGGAATTTATATTTGTCGGGGTGACTCTGACTTCCGTAGTGGTTTTACCATTGATAGAGATAAAATTGAATTTGTTTTAAACGGGGGTTCGAATGAGATTTCTTTTCGATTAGTTTGGTGGTTTTTTTCTTGAGTTTTCTGATTAAAATGTACGATAAAATTCATCAAATAAATACCATCGTAAGAACTTTTGCAGTGACATTTGATGACGATGATTCTAAATTCAGACGCTTCATTCAACCCTTTACCGAGAGTGACGAGTGATGAGAATTTTATAAATTTTAAAAAAGATCGTGAAATAAAAAAAAACCAACATGAGCACCTAATTCCTTAAACTACCAATTAATCCAGTTCTTTTCTACAACTAATCCCGTGACAAAGAAAACCACCACTTCGTGCCGTTAATTTCTCTATTTACTCGTGGCCGATCGGCCCTCGACGTATATTCCGCACCTCCTCAGCCGCCCCCATTACCCCCGTTGCGAAGATTCGCCGGCGTCTTAAGGACCAGGGTCTCGGCCTCGAACCCCCTTCCCAGGACCTCCTTCACGGCGGATATAAAGAGGAGGCGAAGTGGCCATTAATTACGTTACGGAAGAACGCAGTCCTGGCCTCAAACAAAGAAGAGCGGCGAGAGAGGAGCAACCCCCGAAGTTTGTCCGTTGCGCGCGCACGTTGCACATTGTCGGGGCAGCCCCGGGACAGCCGCTAATTATGGCGCATTTGCATAGAGCCGTTTGAGCGTCGCGACTACGACGTCACCCTCGTCGCAGTGCAACCTCCAGCGGGAAACTCGTTCGATCATTTTTAACGAGTCGAGTGCTCTCACTCTCCAGTCAAGTGTGGAAAATTAAAGTAAATGCCATAGAAAAGTATCAGAACTCCGGATCTCCATACGTGATGCAAAAAGATTATATATATTATTATATTATTATATTATTATACTTGACGTAATAACAATTTCATTTAAATTAGCATGATAATATTAAAAATAAAACAAAAATAATTCTCTTAGGAAGTTCCATTCTATGCATACATGAAAAATAAGTATTACCCTGAATCGAACGATTTCAGGATCGCCCGTCTTTCCTTGATTGCGGCCCTTATATGATAGAATTCCTAGACCAAGGACGATCGCGCCTCGGTTATAAGTCGCGCACAATCGATCGCGACGCGCTCGAGTTGAAATCACGCGAAATTCCCTCGCTCGTAGTTTCTCGTTCTGTCTTCCTCGGCAAATGAAACGAAGGGAGGCGTGCGCACCAGCGTCGGCAGAAATTTCCAATCTAATTCGCTGAATTTTAATTAAAAAGTTAGCGGGGAAAAAAGGAGGAGCTGCTCTTAGGCTCTCTATTAACTATAGGATGCGAAATTAAAAAGCTGAATCGGTTATCTTGAATATTATTCATCCATGCCAGACTTTTTATTGAAAATCTCGCTGTCGGTAAAAACTTCGTTTTATTCGCATTATCTTTATGAATTTTATATATGAAGTTACTGCTTTATTTGCTGGTAGAACGAATAATTCTTACTCTAATCGAGAAATTGGATATAATTATTTATATATATCACATCACGTTCTATCCAACCATGGTAAATGCGATTCGACTTGGAAAAAGTAACGAACCTCGAAGATCCAGTCGAACTTAGGTAAACAGAAAGTCCCCGCTGTAAGACGCGCGTTTGTGTACTCGCAAATATGGTAATCGTTGCCGGCCGCGAGTCCGTGACACGCCGGGGAATCAATTGAAAATGCGAGAGAGGGGCCAGCTCGGGCCGACGTGTGTCGATGCCGCGACTGCCTAAAGTGCCGCGCAGCGCAAACATGTCAGCGGAACGTGTGTTTGCGAAATTGTCCTTTTAAAATGCCAACTAGCCCCACCCACCACGGGGACTCCTCGTACGTACACTTCCTCGGTGGAATTTGCCTTTGACTGGTGACGCCTTCTCGGCTACCGACAGATTGAATTAAAAATCTTTTCAAGTTTGCAACTGGAACTTTTTATTTTTGTTAAAAATTATGACATTTAAACATTTTAATCCTTCGATTAATTATTAGTGATTAAGTCATCATTAATATGGTTTCAATTTTTACAGTATTTTCTTTTTTAACTATTAAATAGTTTTCTTTAATTTTTATTTATTAACTTAAAGGTCTCTATAAATTTTGTAAAGTATTAGCATTTCATTCAGGTCCACGGTAATCTAGTTGTAAGTGTGATAATCCCCAGGGTTCACTTGATCTCCGGGCATTGAGCCATCAAGATACCACGCCGATAAAAACATTACAAATCCCAAAAGCAGATACACATTCAGTAGCGCGGCAAACTCCGACGTAATATCATACAGTCGCAGCATATTGTGGTGTCCCAAGAGCAGGGTAAATTCAATGCGCGAAATGATCCGCTCGAGGGAATAGAAAAAGATAGGGGCGTGGACGCTTCTCTAAATCTTCGGGAAAAAACCCGACGCACGCTCGCACACCAACTCATTCATTCTCTCAAGTGTATACCCAAGCACACCCACGAACGCCCACACACAGCCAAACAGGCGTACTCGTGCGCGCGAACATACACTCGCAGCGAAAGCCAAGAGAATCGCGCACTTAAGCCCGGGTTCGGCTTCCCCACCCCCGCACCTAACAAAGTGGCATCGGTTCTTATCGTGTTATGGGCTAGGAAAGAGCTGTCTCTCTCTCGCTCGGGGACGCTTGACTGGGCCGTCTATCCCCCCGACGCGCGCAACAATAGCCGCCCCGTCATGTTTCATGCGGTGTACAATGACACACACACATATACTCGCTCGCTCTCTCGCTCGCTCCCTTCCCTCGAATTTCTCCCGAGTCGTGATTTCTCGTGTCCTCGGCGTATCTTCGAGATAATGTGCACGCGAGTCGCCGATATGCGCGTGTGGGTGGTTCGCGATTGGCTCTGTTTAAAGGGTCTCTCGCTTTTTTTTCTCTCCTCTTCAACGTCGCGCGAGTAGTCGAAAAGCCATCAATCTCCCCCTCGATTACGCGCTATATCCTGCGACGAAATAATAGAGTCGGGGCCGGGCGGGGAGTCTTTTGTATTAAGTGCGGGATGATGTTTCGTTACGGTGCTCGGGAAAATCGCGTTTTCAGGGAAATCCGAGATTTTTCGCCCGGACGTCTTTATACTTTTCAAGTGGTTGAAAGAATTTGACAGCGGACTGGGGTTGCGGCTTCACGATTATGGGAATATTATTGAACTCCGAATTAGATGGCTGTTTCCCGAAAGATGTTTGACAAGGAAGTCTATTAAGTTTTTATCCTAACATAATTCATGAGATATTCAGTATGCTGGTTTAAAATGAATTTGTGAAATAATTTCGTACTTTATTTGCACAAAAAGCGACAATTATAATAACTTTTTAAAGACAGGGCAAGGGTCTTAACTATCGTAATAAAGTTAAAACTGCTACGAGTTTAATAAAATATTAAAAAAAGATCGTAATTTATAAAAATCGCGCGCAGAAATCTAATACACTGTCTACGCTTTTCAAGAGTGCGACACGATATTCCTTATCTTCGGTCGACCCCTCAACCGCCACCTCAGACAATCGTCCGCAGCCCATTCAATTTGCTTACAATACCAACGGCACCTCGATTCCAAAAAAAAGAGCCACCGATCCAGCTTATCTGGTAAACACCTCCAGATAAGAATCCCGACTCTCCGCGAAAAAAAGTCGCTCACGGCGATCGAGTTTCGCGCGCGCCCCGAATAAGTCAAACGAGCGTTTCATTGTCTCCCGATGACTCGGCGGCCGAGCAAGGCATGATTTATCGCGCGATTCGAGCGCGTGCGTCCCGTCACTCGGACAATGACGAAAATAATCCGCTCTTGAGAGCGCGATAATTACGTAATTCCCATGTATTGGGGGAGGGGAGATGCGCCCGAGGTGTCCCGCTGCGCGCCTCGAGAGGTGGCCATTGAGCCCACCCGTGTGTATTATATGTGTATTGCAGTGGCGCAGTGACGGGATGCTCGCTGGTGGATGGGACGAGGGTAGGTGGCGGGGATTTATTTTGGGAATTGAGCGGTCGAGCGCGAAAATTGATTGTGGAAGTGACTTTTGTGGGAAAGTACTGGCGCTTCCGCTCGTGCCGGGACATGGTAATTGAGCACTGGTTGTTAAAATTTGTTCTTAGATCAAAATGTTTAACTAAATTGTAATGGAATTTTAAAATTGAAACTGAGTAATCAAGCACATCAACCCGGATATATACTTAAGCGTAATAATTTTAATGACATTTGATTATTCTTATTACAAAATCATTTCAATTTTTTAAATGATTTCATTTTATTTAAATGATGAAGCAGCCTTCTCTAGATGCCTAACCGCCCAAGTCTTAATATATCTAGTATATAAAACTAAGACAACAAATACGTTAACGAGAAGGATGTGCGAGAGTCCACCTAGCGGAGAATGGATCAGGGTAATGTTATACGCTGTGTCTCGTGGGTTTAAATACTTCGTAAATAGAAATTATACAGAGAGTAGCAGACTCGAACGTTCAGTGGATTTTAAATATCCACGTGCGCGCAAAATCTAGTGATTAATAAATATTCCACCTAATTATGTAACAACGTGAAAAAAAAAGTCCCGCGCACTACCTTCGCGCATCTGATCTAGTCAACGTAATTAAAGAATACCTTTCCTTCCATTAATCACCGCCAAATACAACAATTTGTAAATCCATCGTAAATCCTACCCGAAAGCATCAATCTAGTCGTCAAAAATTAAGAGGACGACAAACTCCACTAAACCCCGTTAAAACGCAGTGACCCGCAGTACCTTACTACCGACGGCACTGTATAATAGCCCTCCCCCATTCCCCCCCCCCCTCTTTTACGCACAGCGCGAAAGTTAGCGAGCGGGCAATCATCGTGCCCGCCGTGGAATATATACGAGCGAGCGGTGGGGTCGCACGGGCACGCGTCGCGCCACGCGACCGTGGAGCGCGCGTGTGTGTGCGCGCAGCCCCCGCTCCCACCCCCGGGCGCATTTAACGCGCGATCGCTTTCGAGTGGCGCTTTTCGCCATCGGCCATAAATCCTCCGGCCGAAATTTACTTTCTGCCGCGCGTCACATCGCAGCCGGGGCTGCTCGATTGTCTCGCGACGGCGGAATACGCGCCGCCGGGACGGGATTTCCCGCCGGGAAGGAAGCGCTCGGCGCCCGGGGATTGTCGCCGGGGACCTCGGGATGCCGGGATACGTAAGTGGTAATTGGGTTTTTAGGTAATTTTTTGTTTTATAATGTAATTATACTTTTTTTGTATAATATTTGAGGGGTTGCATTAATTGGTGTGCAATATATTTAATTAAATTTTTAAATTATATTATAATATGTTTAAAATTATTCCAACGGCGTAAACACTGGCGTATGATGTAAAACGCAATCTCATCGTAATTTTATATTATTTAGTTATAATAGTGAATTAAACAAACTAAAATATATTATTAAACATTAAACAAAGCACGACTTTATTCCAAAACATGTTCATATTATTTATACGTACAAAGATGTAGAAGCAATTTTCCTTTACGTAATACAATTTTGAATGGTTGCTATTGTTGACAAATAAGGCAAATTTTAAATAAAAAATCAGTCCCGAAATTTGTGAGCACATAAAAGTCCTTGAAATCAATAGCCTCTCAACCTGTTTGCGCAATGTAGACTGCAGCAAGGCAAAACACGGCAACAGAGTGCGGACCGCCGACGAAAACAATCGGCCCGCATTCTCAGCGAGGCACTGGAGCGGCTCGGCGCCGAGGGCAAGGAGGCGACGCCTCGCATAGGCGATCGCCGGGGGAGCGGCCACTCGAGCACCGGGCCCTCGAGTCCCTACATTACGTATATCGTCCAGCGATCGGCTCCGCGTGAATCACGGGGCTGAATTAATATACTTGGGGGGTTAACGCGTGCGGCCCAAAGTACGCTCCTCGCCACTTGCCTGCTCCGGCCGAGACGCGTTTTTGTAAACTACTTCGTTATGCTGCGCTTCTGTAGTCTTTTGTTTAAGGTTCGTAGAAGTTTTTTTTTAAATAGAGATAAATAAATGAGCTGAAAGATAATATATTGATTTAAGTTGAATGTCAATCATTTTTGAGAAGCTACGTGATCATAAGTGCAATAAGATAAATTTGAAACAAAACTTTTCTAAACGTATTTTTTAATCTTAAAAATTAAAAAAAGATAAATAAAATAATGCACAAAATTGTGTCTGCGATTCAAATAGAATTACAATTCCTTAAAGAAACCAGACTTATAAAACTACTTTCTAATTTATTTCACATTTTCACCCTTAAAAAAATCACTTGAAACTTTTTCTCTCACCTCGTATAACATTCAGCCCAGGAGGTAGAGAAACTTTTAATAACACCCCGGCGCAGCGGTGGGCGTAAAAGATATACAGGCGGCATTAAAATTGCGCGAGAAGTCGACGTCCGAAGCGTGAAAACCAGCCGCACGCCCTCGACTTCCTCCCCGGACTCGGCGCTGGCGCGCGAGAAATCGAAGCTCGTTAAGTGGCCGCGCCGGGGTCGCGAGCTCGGAAGGAGCCAACACCTGTCGCCAAGCGCCCGGCTCTGTCCCACATAGCCGACCCTCCCTTCCTTCCCTCCCACGGCTCTTTCGTTTTCGATACGCTCGCGCCTTGCTTTTGTTTTTTGAATATTCATTATCCCACCCCCCCGGACGCATAATTATTTATCGCGCAATTCGCACGACGAAGGTTTCGTTTCGCAATAAAAGCGGTGAGGGCGATTTTCAACATTTTTAAGTGAATGAATTAAGGTTGGGGTTGCTTGATAGTGGTGTGCAGAAAATTAATGGGGTAGTTGTTCATTGCACGTGTGGTTTAATTGAAGGTCTTACTGACTGCTTTAAGTATTGGTTTTCATTTTATATTCGTAAATATCACATGTTTTTTCCATAATTAAATTACGTAAACGATTTGTATACCAAGTCGAAAAATTTTTTAAAATTGTTTAGTTATCACTTTTGTTTAGGGAACGTTGAAAAAATTAAGATTTTTTGTAAAAAATCTGCCGGACCTACTTAAAGAATTACTGTACTATACATTTAACTGCACCTTAAAACCGCGTGAATACTAAACTGAATTAAATTCTTTTAAAACGTGACTGAAAATGATATGATGATTTTTTCCATACAATTTTTCGGACGTCTTCGTCATTTACGGAGTAATTTACAAAAGAATTTAATTCATTCGAGTGTACCCATCTCCAGAAACGTATATGTAAACGAACCGACTAATAGTTTCCCGTCGAGAAAATGAAAACCTCCGAAATCCGCGTCCACCGCCTACGCGCGACGGAAAGCTCCCGCGAGCATCGGAGAGCTTCCGCGCACCCGAGAGCGTGTCGGCCCGAATATCAATCAGCGCGGAACCGTCGCGCTGTCTTCATCGCCGCGTAACTTCCGCCGGCCGGTGAGATCGGTTCACCCCCCTCGGAAAAGGAAAAAAACGCACCCACGCGCAGCCACCCCCGCGGCACCTTCAGCAACCGCTCGAGAAAAAAGAGGAGAGTCCCGGCGCTCTCTCACCTACGCGAGCGGGCAAATTAAAACAATTTCCTGGCGGCGGCTCGCTTCACCCCCGCCGGCCTCGGCTCGGGCGCTGGCGCCTGCGCGACTCCGCCCCCGCGCTGGGCGGCCCCGGCATGGCGCGCGGAGGGGGGCGTAGCCGCCGCCGCGCGAGGGTGGACTCCCGCGAACGTGGCGACTTCCAGTCGCGCGGACGTGGCCCCACGAGGATGATCGCGCACCCGCACGCCGAGGCTTAGAGTCGGTCCGCCGCTCGTACAGCGCACACACGCACGCAGAGGGCACGCAGTGCTGCAGCGCAGGAAGCATGAGGTGCGCGAGTGAGAGGCGTTGAAACGGGAAACGGACGCGGGGATTCTCGATAAGCGAGGGACGACGGGAGAGGAGAGATAGGCAAGGATCGAGAGGGAAGGGGAGGAGGCGCACAGAGAGGAGGGCGGAAGCGGCCCTCGAGATATGCTGGACCTCAAGGGCAGCGGCACCACCGCCGCCGAGTTGCCCCGCAGCACAGCCTTCGGTAATCTCTCCATGCTGTTCGCCGGTACGTTTACTTTCTTTTTTTGGTTTATCCGTCACTTTTGTACAGGTTTCTGTTTTGTTTACTTTGAGACTTTTTTTTCAATTGAAAGTTGTGCTTGAGTAACGAAGTTATAGTTTGAAAAAACGAACTATTTTTTACCGAACAAAATTTAATTCTATTGCGCATTCTGAACTCAAGGTTAAAATTTTTGGTTGTAAAAAAGGTATGTGGTGATTACCATTCGATTATTCGATATTAGAGTTATATTTCATTAATAATTAAAATTCGTAAGTGAATAAAAAACGCTTTCCGTTAAGGGCGATATGTTGTGCTTTCTGTTAAAGGTCGGTTTTACTTTACTTTCGATAAAATTTATTTATAAAAATTTTATTTTATTAAATCGATTAATTATACTTATATAGAGAGATATTTTTAAATTCTATTTTAAAACTAAATTCAAGGTTTGATACATTGGAAGTAACTGAAATATTGATAGTGCAATATCGAATTCAGTAGTAACAGTCAACGCTTCGAGCGACGGCGCGACGCTGCATTTCTCACACGTAAACGATTTGCGATATTTTATAAATAGCAGTGCAAAATGGTTTACACAACAAATTATTTTTTATTGGTAATATAATTTACAATTGCATAACCGCAATAAAAGCTTATTTTTAATTTTTTGGCCTTACTTGAAAACGGATCGAATTTTTTAATCAAATTTGTGACGAAAATATCTATAAAATACTGCAAGCCAGCTAAAATTTCTTAATGACTTCAGTAAAAATTATCGATCAGTTCAGTAAAATATTTTAAGTATTTATTAATAGTATTCAGTGGTTATATTGTATGATGAATCATGGAAATATCCGAAAATTGTTCCAGACAGGCTGACAGTTCATCGTTTCCGGCGGTCATGAGCCTCGAATTTGTTTACAAAAATCCTATTAGTATAAAGCTTGTAGAAAATTTACTAGATATAACAAATATATCATGCATAAACTATTAAAAAATTGATTTTAATTCTTCTCTAACTATTTTTAGCCCTCGATAAATCACGTCAAAGCTAATCTTTATACGTAAAACAATAAAATTTCAACAACAAACAAGCAAACCTCATTCCCCGCCACCGTCACATCGCTCAAAGCGTCGGACAAAAGGAAATTCCTGAACCGTCGGGATCGCGCCGTCCAAACAAAGCCGCGCTTCAATCGCCGCTTAATCCCCGCGATGCCGAGGCCACGATCTCCACCTTCATCGGGGTCTCATCTCGCGCGCAGAGCACACAGTATCCGTTTCCGCCGGGATCGGCCGTACAGCGCTGAAATTCGAGGCTTCATTAATGGACCCGGCGCGAGCTGTTTGCCTACTCTCCGGGCGCGCGGAGCCGACGGCCGTCGGCGGCCGGCCGCCGCGCGCCAATAACTGCCAAATGAAAATATATCTGTCGGCAAACACCGGCCGGGCAGCCCCCCTTGTGGACACAGTCGCGCGCGAGGCGACGGATAGAGTGAGACGAGTGGCCGTTTGGGGATTTTCCCGAATTCTGGCTTATAAGCGCCCCCCTTTTTTCCTTCTTCTTGGATTTTATGATTTTGTGAGAGTTTTTCGAGGTGATCGCGGAGTTGTTGGATCAACGGTGACGTCTGTGATCGAGAGATTTTTCAGTACGCAGTAAAATTTTGCTTGAAAATTTATATTTTTGAATTGAAATAGATAGAGGGAGTAGGGTGTAATGTAATCTTAGAAAATCGTGGGATTAATGGAAACATAAGTTCATAAAAAAAATGAAAAATAATTTCAAGGAATATTTTGAACTAATGAAAACACAGTAACTTGTGTAATTATTAATTGAGCGTTTCCTGGAAGTAAAGATACTATAATTCAAGAATTTGTCTTTGTACTCTCAAAATGTGGAAGAG
Organism: Eurytoma adleriae; assembly: GCA_900480045.1. NCBI lineage: Eukaryota > Metazoa > Arthropoda > Insecta > Hymenoptera > Eurytomidae > Eurytoma > Eurytoma adleriae. Next base: position 75,655 of record UXGC01000307.1, read on the forward strand.
TGAAAAACCACTTCGACAAATCAACAATTTCATCCATTTTATAAAACCATTCAACTCATTGTCAGTGATAAGAAAAGATAAGAGATAAATCAAGAAGTCGGAAAGTAAAACAAGCGCCGACGGTGCAAATAAGGGACGAGATCTTCAAGGGGGCGAGGACAATAAAAAAAATCGACTCGCCGAGCTACTGACTGCAGGACAGTGCCGTCGATGCTCCTTGATTTTTATGATTGCGCGCGCTCTGTCCACCCCTCGGAGACTTCGGGAGAACGAGGGAAAAAACATATTGACCGGGACCGATGTTGACATTGCCGATTAACGAGACATTTCGCTCGCTCCCGCGCGCTTATTTGTCTAGGATTTCGGCTACACGGAGGCGGCGACCCAGGGGTGAATTATTCATAACACGAGGCTACTTTTATGAATGATACTTTTCAGATGTATTGGTTATTAAATTTGCATTAGTTTTATTACGGCTTACAGTACAGCCCAAAAGTTTGGGTATAATTTGTATGCTAAATGTTAATCCTTCAACTTTTAACTTACATGAACTGTTCCTTAAAATTGAAACAACTAAAAATGATAGTTGTAAGTTTTTATTACGGCCCTGGTAAAAATTAACCCTTTTCTAATTTCAAAGCCCCTGAACTAGATTATTTTATACTAAGAAATTTTCCTAATTCCTGGTATAATATTTTCAAATTAAAAGAAAATTAAAATAGCACATTTATTAAATGACGCAAATGAGATTCAGAGCAAAAAAAGGTGGCTGTCCCAGTGTTTTTACGGCGATCCGTCAAAATAATTATGCACACCTCATTAATCTCGACACCCACGCGCATACATCAGAGCGAGCGGGAGTGATTAGGATGTATAAGCATGACGCCCCCGGAATCTAATTGTCCCTTTTTTTCTCTTGCAGATGCCAGTACTTCGTACAAGGGCGGCTGGAGCCATGCCACGTCGCCTGCCCCTGGACAGGGTGAGTCTGCACTTGTCTCTCTCGCTTAACCTTTTTTTTATTTTCGCTCTATTCTTTAAGGTTTTTGCTGCGGGCAGCGCTTTCGCGATACTCGCTCGACTATATCTGAGTCATAGCTCGTTAAGGCCGTTGTTAACGCTTAGATTACCACTTTTTTATGGGACTATTAATGTACGTGATGGATTGTAATTTTTTGCGGTTTAAGACGCTACTGTGTTAATTAGAATAATTTAAAAACTTATATTTAGTTTTTTTTTAAGGAATATCAAATTTGTTCTATTAGGTGGGGCTAAAACCGAATAAAAATAGTGATTTTTAAATCAAGAAATATCATTATTAAATATTATTATCATTATTTTAATTTTAATCATGCTTAAATTAATTATCATTAATTTTAATTATTAATTATTTTTATCTAGCAATGCATAAATTCATATTGAATTATATCGAACAAAAAAAACAAAATATCTCATTAACTTTTGGGCACTTTTCAAAGATTTTATTATTTTTATTTTACTTCTGCACTTTACTAACTAGTGCAACCTGATGCATGATGCATCTGAACCAATTTCTCATTCATGAATAAATCGACAATTTTATAACGTGCACAAAACACATAAATAATAAAATTTTCCAAAACTACGTCAAAAACGAATTTCTCCACCGCGTCACAAAAAGACCGCGCTTGAAATTCACCTCGCGACCTCATCCCCCGCCCACCCTCGCCTCCCACGTCGCAGTCGCTCGGAAAACAAGCGTCGTCAGGGGCCTCGACACATCAAACGCGCTAACCCACTCACGCCGGAGCGTTTCTCGCGCTGAAAACTCTCCATTACACCAGGAGTAGGAGCAAGAGGAGGAGGGGGGTGGACTCGAGCTTTGGCTCTCTCCGTGGAAAATTGAGGGCTCGCGGCTACGGAAAAGCCGCGGCTAAGGCGCGCCTCAAAAGGCGAGGCGAGGTCGCGCGTCTCGCTTTGTGCGGCGGCGGCGGCCCTTTGTGGGGGTGGCGCGCGGGGCGCCCGGGGCGCGAGTCAGACGCGCGGAACAATGATCGCGCGAGAGATCAAGAGGCGCGCCCGCGGGCGGCTTGTTATATAAGCGCCGCGGCGCCCCGGCCCTATCTCACCCGGGCTACGGCTCCGCGGGGATTTTTCACGCCCCCGCGCGGCGCAATTCTTTTATCGCGAGCCCGAGAGCCGGGCAGCCCCCCTGATGGCCTCTTTGCTGCTGCTCCCTTCGCAGCCTCTCCAGGTGGATGTGGGTTAACCGGATGACGATGGGAGTTTTGTTTTTTCGAGGGCTGGAAGAAATATCGCGTAGGCACGGGTTTTTAATGAAGTGGTGTAATAGTGATAAAACTGTGGGATTGATTTTGCTGTTTAAATAAGGCATGTTTGGGTACACTAATATTTATAAAAGAAACACAAAATTAAATTTCTGATTATTCTTCCAAATTAAGCAAGAAGTTAAACGTGCAAACTTAAGAAAAGTATGCAAGATTTTCAGAAAAATATTTTGCTTATCCAACACCTCGAATTTTTAAACAAATCTCCACTTAATCGAAAATCTTCCCAAAATTCCAGTGTCAATCCGTGATTCCTCTCCAACGCTTAAAAAGCTAAACGCTCTGGGACAATCATCCTTATCGGCGGGCAAACGCGCTTCCGCGCTACCGACTCCCCTTTGCTCGCGCGAGCGTCCCTTTTGTCTCGTCGACGCTCACGGCCTCGCCCCGGGGGCTACGTGCGTGTGACGCGGTCGCGCGAAAAGCGTGACGCAGGCAGCAAGAGAGAGAGAGAGAAAGGGAAGCTGACCGCCGGCTCGGTGCCGGCCCGTTAAATTCAAATTACAAAGGGTCGCTCTTGCGCCCGAGCGCGCGCCGGGATGAATCTCGCCTCGCGCTCGCGCGACTACTCGCACTTTTCTCTTTGATGTGGCGCGCCGCCGTCCAATCTGCTGCTGAATTTTTGCGGTGCTGTTTTGGCTTGTTAATCGTGTAGAACGACACTGGGGTAGGATTGTTTAGATTCGCGCTGGGCGACAGTGTATATGAAAAGCGGAGAGACACGTAGAATCTGATCATTGTGGATAATTTTGTAGATATAGAAATGTCTTTTTAATACATAGCTTTTACAATTTACTTTATTTCATTAAGTTCGTAACATAATGCAGTTATAGCAATTATTTTTTAAGTACATAAAAACTAAAATGTTTAATTTGAGAAACATCACTTCAGATATTTTTAGTAACAGTACAAACGTTTAAAGGCATAAACAAGTCTCACTCATAAAAATTTCAAAGTGAAATTCAGGTCAAGTAGCGCGACTTCGAACCTATCACCCTCGTAGCATCGAAAGTAACACTTCATCTCCGGCCAATTAAAAATTGCACGCAAACAAAGCACTGCGGTGGTAGCCATGCAGACTCGCGGCCTTCGAGAGGCTCTCGATGCGGCGGCAAGACGATCGAAAAGGGCAAATAGTTGAAGTCGAAACAAAGAATCGAGCTCGCACGGCGGGGCGCCGGGAAGTCACGCGACTCGCCACGCGTTTATAGCTCGCTCTTCTCTGCGGGCAGTCCCTTGAGTTCGGTCTCCCACGAGGACACATATTTATCAGGCTCGCACCTTTTGGCGGATGGTGGGACCCTGAGGGGTGCGTTTAAGCTACGATAGCGGAAGACACGAGGACTCATTGGTTCTATTCAGAAATGAAAATTAGTTTGTGCGCAATATTCGAAATTCATTATTAGTAGATATCGCTTCGAGTTGTCACATCATATCGCGTAATTAGTGTTGTGCTTCGTCACTTGCCGTGTCAATAAAGATATCATAAACTCAATTATTTATTATTTATTATTTATATCTTTTTATTTCCTACTTAAGATTTTTCAACAAGCTGCTGTATAATATATACAAGGTTGATACTAATAATTCTAATACAAAATTCGTAGTAAAAAAAGATGCACAATCCCTCAAAGAAAGCAAAATTTTCCAATCCCAATTTGATCACCTCACAAAACGGTCGATACTCCCTCAAGTGTTCTCCGCGTTAAAAAAAAGTCAAATAAACAAGCAGGCAGCGGTCGAAACATCAGCGACAAAATAGTTCCCCGATCCTCACGCGATCCCGTAATTTCGTCATAAGGCGCAGGCTGCGCGCGGCAAAACCTCGGGCGCTCGAAAAATCCCACACCGCGGCTCTCGGTCGCGCGCGCATTATCCGCGGCGATCTCCCGCCGCGGCCACTCGTCCAGCTTCGGTCTCGCCTCCTTCCTTCCTTCCTTCCTTCCTCGGCGTCCCGCCCTATCGCGCCCGGCCGTCTATGGTAATTACGGCCGCGCGGCGCGCCGCCGGCATAGCGTGACTATCGCCCGGGCGCGCACGCGCACCTGAAACGCGGGGGTGGGCAAAGAGAGAGAGAGAGAAAGAGAAGAAAAAAAAGGTGGCCGGTGCGCGTATAACCGCGCCGATTAAGCCACCCCGCGGGGGAGGGTGGAAAAAAGATTAAAGGTCAATTTGGAAGTCGAGTGCCGCTCGTTACGGCGATTCGGGGCGCAAGCGCGCGCCGTGTGCATGCACGCGCCCCGCACAGGTAGGACTGTGGGAAAATATCATTAGCGAGTATTTTCGTCGGCTTTGTTTCCTCTACGAGCTAATTTGTACGTGAGTTACTACCGGGGGGTAGTAGCTCGCCCGGTGGGCTTTGATTTTGTGGCAAGGTGGCCTGGGCACTTTAGTTTTCTAGGGTAATATCGTGATTGTTAGTTTACGCAAGGATTGAATCACATTCTCGTACTTATTGCATTGTTTATTTTTAACGATGTCAATTCTGCGCACGAGTTGGGCTGCTTGTAACTTTTTAGATCAGATTAGACACTTTTAAAATAAAACGAGGCAAACAAAAGAGTTTTTATTATTGAATAATTTCAATTATTAAAATGGTAAATGTGATCAATTATTTAAAAAAAAATTTTAATATAAAGATTGATGCATTATTATAAAGTATCATGGATTTACTGACTCGTACAGGCAAATTACTGATAAACAAAGTAACTGAATCTTTTAAACAATTTAAATGATGTACGTTAAACAGATATTACACAGGTAAAGTGTACTTAAACAATTTCCGTCCTATTTTTATTACTGAACTATGAGAACATTTTCCGAAGAAATGATATTATTTCAATAATTTATCAGTATTTTGAATAACAAATTTTAAACTAAACTTCTTATACAATTCAACTGCTAATTGTCAACTCAAGAAAAAACAGCACCTCGCATAAGGACTACAGCCTCGAGGCGTAATCTAGCACGAGCAGCCAACCTCTGTGCATAGGTAAAAGACTTGCAATCGGGCGCAATCGGCCGTGAGTACACGAAAGAATAAGGAACAATCGCGAGCGCGCGAAGGCGCTGGCACATAGCATATTGCTGCGGGGCGAGTGATGCGGCTCCCTCGGTCCCGCGTCCCCCGCGGGACGTATTATGTCGTCGCCCGGTGCGTATACACGCCGGCACGTGCCTATGCGTGACACGTTCACGCATCGCTGCGCCGCCGACTCTCTCTCCCTCTCTCTCTCTCTTGCTCTTTCCATCGGCCGCTCGCCCCGCGACTGTATCGCTTCCTATTCATCTCCCGGCCCTTTTTTTCCACGGCGGAGGGGAGCCGCCTAGGCTTTTTGCGCTGGCGCGGGGTGGCTGCCGGGGGTATCGGATAGGCACTCGAGAACGCTCGAAAGGGCCGATTTCGCGCTCGGCGGAGATTGGCCGCCGCGCGCTCTCGCGTTAGACACGGACTTTTAAATCGGCGCTTCTTCAAGTTTCCACGGGGGTTCTTGGGTTCTTTGGAATTTGCGCGCTTCTGCCGACGAGGAGTTTTGATATCTTTTGGTTTTAAAAATTAATTTCCGGTAGATGGGATGTCTTGTTATTGCAGGTGCGTAGATTCGATGATTACATGTATGAGAATTATCTGTTATCAGTGATTGACAGATTCACTTGTATGCAATTTTCCTGGTCATAATTCAATCCATTTACAACTTATAGGTAGTGAAATTGGGAAGTGGCCAAAATCTATTCCAGTTTTCTTCTTATGATGAAGTGCTTTTAGAGTAATAGTTTTTATTTAATAGACAGTTACTAGGAAAAAATTGGCTACGAGACAAATAGCAAGACAAATGTGCAGAGTAATTATTAGACGGCTCAGATTCATTACTATTCCTACCGAAAAGAAAAAAACTGAATTGTAACGATTGCTGTCTATTTGTTAAAAATTTTCTAAAGTATTTACATAGATAAGAAATAAATACTTTCTTCTTTTTTATTAAAAACGTCACAATACAATATAAACATCTATTACAAATTTATATTGGCAATAATTTCTCTTACAAAGTCTTAGCAAGCGATTTTTCCAGCCAAAGCTCAGACCTCCGTATCAGTAATTCCTCTCGCAAAATCCCAATATAGCAGTACCGCCCCCTCACCGAAAATCCCGGACACGCGCGCAGTTGGACCCCACAGGGAGGTAGTCGGTTTCGGTCGTAGTCGTCGTCGCGGAACCCTCTTCCCCTCGCTTCCGGGACCGGGTCTACTCGTTCGCCTGGGACCTCCCCCCTCCACCCCCTTCGAACTCGCACTCGTCGAGCGGCCACGTGCCGACCCGTAAAACAATGGGGCCGCGCGTGGCGCGTCAGGTAGAGCGTGAAACGCCGACGGGGCCTCGCGTTATGCACTCCGAGCCCCGGCTGTGTGTACGTCGTAATGGACAGCGCGTGCGCGGCTACAATAACTTATCGATCTAATGGCTCAATTACAGGCTCCCTTTTTGACGATCTGTTTTTCCGCGCTCTCGTTCCTTTGGCCCGCCGTCATCGTCGCGGGATACGGTGATTTATGGTATCGAATAAGCCGGTAACGAGGTTCAAATGAATTTTTAATGATTTGCCCTTTTTTCGCTCGATCGGCCGATTGGGACGCGCGCGTTCACGCTGCTTTAGCGCGAAGTGGAGCGTGAGCGTTATTGGGCTAAATATTTTCAATTTGAGCTTCGGTTGCCTGTGCAAGTGAATCGGTGTGAATTGATTCTAAAACAATTTGTTTCGATATCTTTTAAAACAATTTATTTTCTTTCTCTTGATTCGTAAGTGGCACTCATTAATTATGGATGAAAGTATAACGAGATTTATATAGAGTTTAATCCTGATTAAAAATCAGAATACAAGAAACAACTTCCCTAATTAAATATAACAACAAATCCGCACAAGTGGCAAGTAACGAATTTTCGCGAAAATGAATTTCTGTTTCCGTCGGATCAATCACCGCGGCAAAGTACGTCGAGAAAGACGTCGACGTGCAAGACCAGTAGCCAAGTTCCGACAGATGCCGGGGTTAAGTAGCAGTTGGTGTTCGCTATGTTAAACAATTCGATTTGCCGCGGCTGATTGGAGCAAAGGACACAAGCGAAGGGTAGGTCGGCGGCCCGGAGATACGAGGAATTCGGGGATCCTAGTCGGGGGTCCGCCGCAATCAGCGTAGCCGCGGGGTTTATTTTGCGCCTTCGCCTCGGCTACCCTACCGCCCTTTTTCTTCGACTCCCTTTGTGCATTATTCTTACGGATTTTCCACTTATTCGGATTTCTTTGTTATTTTCTTTTTTTTCTATTTTACGAAAATTCGTTTGATGTCGATCGTTGCTTTAAACTTTTTCGGAGTAACTGTTTACTATACTTTATAGAGTTATAAAGGGAGAAATGTTTGATTGTCCGATAAAAATGTATATTGAACATTGAAATTTTAATTTCCGACAAATAAATAAAAAAATAATTATAAACGTAGAATAAACCAGTAATTATTTTTCCAATTTTAATATAAAACCTAATAAAAAGTTTTGCCAGATACATCGCATTGTATGCCGGTAAAATTTAATCCTTTTTTATTAAAACAATATCAAATAAGTAAAATTTCTTATACACAAGGGTTAATTTTAAATTTTAATAACTACATTTTTTGTATCAAGACTTATACACCCTATACATTATTCGTCAAACGTTCACGCCTACAAAATTGTAACAAGGCTCAACTCAAAATCTTAAAAATTCGCAGACCGGGGTGAAACTTCTCAAAAGTCGCAAATCTCGGCGATCGTCTGAAGACCGTCGGGCGAGGTGGCATTCACGAGCAATTACACGAGGCGGGGTAATCCCATTAGGTCGCGGGGTCGGGGATGATCAAAGGGTCCGCGATTACGCGTCGCTCCTTCACAGTCGCGCTCCGCACAATGCGACACACCGTCTAAACTCTCGGCCGCCTTTTCGACTTTTGCGCGACTGAGGGGCTCCAACGATTGTATATACATATATATTCTTTCTCGCGCCAGACGATTGTTCCGAGTTTCGAGAATTCGAAACTACTGGTACTTCTATTTTTTGAGAAGTTGCAATTTGAGTTTTGAGACTTACACGAGGATGCAAGAGGGGGTTTACTTGTTTTTGAGGGAAGAAGTCATTCTGTTATACTGCAGTTGTAGGTGTTTTTTAACTTTTGATTTTAACAATTCTATTAAAAGCAACAAAATTTTAAAAAATCGATCTGCGATAAAACATCCCTCATTCCCGCGACAAATCGAGAAAGAAAGGAAAGCTATACACAGAGCCCGAACTTTTCATCATTTCTCTCCCGGCGCCCGGGAAGAAACAAAACAAAACGGGAGGAAGCGTCGAAGCAGAAGAAATCGAGAGCAGCTCGATAAGGCGCACTTCGCCCTTCCCTCGGTATAGGTCTATATACACTCGATCGTGCAACATCAGTCAGGGCCGTGTTTGCCTACACGGAAATCCTCTCTGGCGAATTCTACCGCTCCAGCGAGCTTCCGACTTCGCTCCTCTTTTCTCGACTTAGTCGCGCGTTTGCCCAGTCGATCGTTTGGTCCGAGCGATCGTCGCGCTCGAATTTCATCGATGACTTTAGGAGGGGAAGGGCCGCGCGACGATTTCGCTTGACTTTGCGTTTCGTGTAGTTGAATCATTCTTACTTTGGGAAGGATATATATGTGATTTTATGTGAAAAAATTGATTTTCGAAATTAATGCTCATCATAAATTAATCTTTATCATAAATAATTAGTTGTGGGAAAGTAAAGTCACTGTATAAGATATAAGTGACTTCATTAGAGTTACTTTGTTTTTAATATATCTGAGTGAACGTAGATATTTACGTCTGTTTTTTTACGTTTCAGGGTACGGCAGCAGCCTATCCAAGTCAGCACTGGACACACACTCACACCTCAGGCAGCCTGGTATGTAGTAGGTAGATATTTTTGAAACGTCCAAGCAAAAGTATGAATATTCTCTTTGCCTCGACGAAAAAACGCATGAGTAATACATCAAACAGAATTGTATAAATAACTGAAAGAAAAGATTGAAATGAAATCAGAATCACTGAACCATCATCGCGCTAACTGCGTAATAGAAAAGCAAATACCAAAATTCCAATGTTTCCAAGCAAAAAATGAATATTTTGCAGCCAAAAAAAAATTATAATGACGATTCTTCCCACGCCAGTAAAGCGAAAAGGAGAATCAGCAAAGCGTCAGTCATGCATGCCGTGGACATTGTGCATCGAGCCCACCGTCTTAGCGATTACCTCAGTCGGCCGCTAATCGACCAGCCGTGGTCCCCTATACATACATACACGTGGTTCGGCCTGATTTCGCTCTCCGCTGATGTACGGCCCGCCGGCCGCCACGCCCAAAAATTACTCCTTACAGCTGGTCGATGCACACGAACGATTCACGCGAGTTTACACCGGAGGCGCTACTCCTTTCGACAGCCCTTTCTTCTTCCTTGCCCTTTTCAAGTTCGATCGAACACTCTTTTCATTATTCGATTATATAGGGTGAGAATGTATTGCATTATTGTAGATTTTTAGTACTATTGGTAATTATGGTGCTTTTGTCAATAAGTATTAATAATAGTGGGTTTTTGAGTTAGGTCATAGGTCATTTATTTTTGTACGGGCGAAGTCATTATACTATCTCTATATATAAGTGGAAATTTCAGAATCAAATCAAAATTTTTTAAATATAAAAAAACATATAGTGACAAACGAAACAATCTATTTTGGTTTGTTTCACGACCACCCAAAAAAGAGAAAGTTCGTAAACCATGACAAACACCGTCGCGCGCAACATAAAAACCAGCGTCAATTAGAAGTCGGCCTCGTTGTTTGCGAACTATCGACGCTTTTTCGCGGGGATTTCGCATGGCCATTTGCAGCTCATCGGGCCGCGCTCCCCGTTTGCCGAGCAGATAAATGGGTGTACCGCGCCCCTCTCGCCCCATTATTAACTCGTAAGTGAATTACCGTTCGATCGAAAAGCGATCACTGCGCCGCATTCATACGGGGAGCTCGAGCGGCGAAACGACCTTTGAGGTCCGGTCCGAGAGGTCGGGGCGCGGAGCAGACGGCGCACGTACGAAGCCCGTCGCTGCTGCCGAGGCAGGGACGGGGGCGAACTATGGGGTCGGCGAAATGTTTCGGGTTTATTACGAGCTTATTTTCTTGTCTCGCGGATTTTAGGGATAGTTACTTTTTTATTATTTACGAGAATTTTTTTTTTATATTATTTTTGATTTTTGAAGATGAATTGGTAAGATCATAGTGTTTCTTTACGCGTGGAAGAGAAATCCACAAATTGCACAATAAAATAAATAATTAATCTTTGATCCATGTGGAAATCATAAAAGTACACTTTTTTATTAAAAGTATTTTAAATAAATAAAACAAAACTGCACTAGAAACTTCAGGACACCACATCAACAATAAATCAACGCATTTTATTCAGTTAAAAACAATTTACGTCATTCTGAAAAACGATCTTCAAAAAATATTATTCTCGACTTTAGTACAAAATACATTGTCGGATTTGATAACTCGAGTCGAAGTCGCATACAATAGCAGCTTCAGCGAGCGAGGGGGTTGGAAACGGAAAGAGAAAGAAGAAAGTGCGTGCGGTGCTCCCTCCCTCCACCCCCGGCAGTCGTAATCGCCTCGAAAATGCGAATCGGCGCTGATTTCGGGCTCCTTTCCCTTGCGTCCGTTGTCTTTGTCATTGCAGCCGATTTGTCCGCGGGACGCGGAAGAAGAAGCGTAAAAAGCCCTGTACTCGATGGCCCTTTTTACGAGTACTTTGAATCTGAATCATAACGGTACCGTGCGGACGTAGACTCTTCCTTGATATCGTTAGGGTCGATGAAACTTCGACTCTTGAATTCTAATTTAATCCTACACCGAGGAAAATGTTGTAGTAAAAGTTGCAATAATTGTAGCAAAAATTACTATAAAATATAGTAAATGCAAGTAGTGCTAATTCAAGCAATAATGACTGAACTAAAAGGTTACAGCTGTCGAAAACTGTATCCTAAAGCTGTCGAAACCAAGGATGTAAAAAGTGCTAAAAGTTAGTTTTTATTATTTTCCTAATAAATTTTTTTTTAAACGTTCTTTTAGTGAAACACATTCGTTTAATGAATAAGATTGTGATATTCTTCAGGTAAGTCGTAAAATGCCTTTATGAATAAAAATATGTATGATTACAATGTTTTAATATTTAGAAAATTTATAAAAATAGAAATAATAAGTATTAAACAGTTTCGTAATCGAAAAGTATCATCAGTAAAAGTTCGGTAAATTTAATCTCAATAAAAGTAAATATTGACAAATACTGCTCTTTTAAGAAATTTCTTTCATATTCAAATTTTTAAAGAAATATACCTTACGAGATTGGAAAGGTTATTGTTAAAGAAGTAAACATTTTACATAATCTTAAATCGATCTAGAGCTACATTTTCCTTCAACGTCTATTCTACTTTCCGATCGTATTTTCGAATTCTTTTGTCGATTGAACAATTAGACTTCTTTTGTTTCATATGTCGGTCTTTAAACTTTGTTTTAATATTCTGATTGCATTGGCCACGCCTCCTCAACTGCTCAAACATCTTTTTTCTAATTTAAGCGCGCACCTTGGCTTGTACAAATCATTAGTGCGATAAGCTTCGCCGAGGTCTATAGGTGAGTCACGAAAAAAATAAGCTCGATACTTTTTTATATCCGAGTTTACAATTTATTAAATCGACATTAAAACGTTTTATAGATTTCAATGTACTTTTAACTGTTCTATACTTACATAATTATTTATTTTTTTAACGTGAATTACATTTGCACAAATATAAATTGCATGAAATATTTGTATAAGTTTATACCACGTTAATGCGTTAAATATAGCATTTGACATGACATTGTTTCAATGCTTTTGCAGATAAGACTAACGGTTTAAAGGAAAAACCGAAGTATAAATAGATCGAGAATTTCATTAAGTTCCCAGTACAAACACTACAACACAATGGCAAAATTACAAGTCATAGCTCTAGCACTCGCTCTCTGTAAGTAAAAGAAAATCATTTTCATTTTATTTAATTTTCACATAAAATATAGCAATTAATTATTCTTTTAATCAAATAGGTTCAGTTGCTCACGCTGAGGAAAGCTTCGACATTGGAGGTGTAGCAGGTGAGCAAATAAGAAAATTCGAGACACTATTTATTTTTAATCCAGTCACTATTTGATAAGGACACATTTTTTAAACGCAATTGTAAATTCTTTTTAGGCAGGGACGACTGGTTCGAACATACGCAAACTTACACTGACCTCCCCCGAGTTTGTAAGTATAAACTTAATTTCAATATCTTTTTTGCAATTTTAAATATAAATAGATAAGTATACTTAGATGTAAATTAATCTTTTAGTCGACAGCACTGGACCTTGTCCAGCTGAACGTTTCTATCTAGACTGCAACGAGTGCCACTGTGTCAAGCTAGGCTCTAACCAAGCTTCCTGTACCGCTAAAGGATGCCCAGAAGTCCCACAAATCGGTAAGAGATATTTTAATCTTTATTTTATTCAAAACCTTAATAAATCAATTTTCAAATAAATTTTTTTCAGTAAACTGGAACTTTGGTAAAAATGGCGTTGTCTGCCCAGCTGGAAAGAAATTTTACTGGAAGTGCAACGACTGTTTCTGTGATGCTGATGGAAAGAACGCTATTTGCACCAAAAAGGCCTGCCCCGACTTAGACGAATAATTTGTTTTCTTCCATTTGTAACATAAGAATTTTACCGTTTAATTTAAGCGTTTTTATAAGGCATTAAAAGATATTATTTTGGAAAAAACTAATTTGTTCCATGACAATTCCACAATATACCTTCTTAAAGTGGGAATTTTAGATTCCGCATTATATCAGTATGGTAGAATATTGAAAAATAATCAACATTGTCTTTTATATTCTTTTTTATACGATTGCAATGTCTTGCAACTGCAGCTTGCAATGTCTTTGTTAATGAGCATTAAATTGAACAAAGAAACACTTCCTGTCATAGTTAAAATTACATTTAATTTGAATTAGTTACGTCGCGATTAGTGTATACTAATAGCTTATTATTATACAAAAGAAATATTCAGTACAATCTTCTCTAGAATTAAAATATTCAAACGTTAAACAGTGTTACCAAAAGAACTTCGCCGAGTGATCTATATAAATGCATTTATTTGCATGACTCATAAAACAAGGTCGGCAACAACGTAGGACAGTTCACCTTGTCGAAGATAGACAATTTACTTACACAAATTAATTGACGCTTTAAAAATAGAAATCCCAATTTTAAACGTAATTTAGCTATGAGCTAAATATAGCTTTTTATTTAAACTAAAATTAAATAACACTAGTTGATCTCATTATTGGAGTATGACACCCCAGGCCAACAGTTCGCTCCATTTTAAATTCAAGCACTAAGTCATTTTTCTAACTTTTCATTTTCCAACCACGCAATTAAAAAAAGACGCGTGCGTCGTATACGGCTTATCGTACTACGTGCCGAATTTTCAACTACCACGGATACACTTCCACGTCAGAAGAATCAGCGAATTTCGCCGCTCCACGGCGACATCCGCCCATCCGCGTCTACCTATTTATTACTCGCGCTTGTTTCCCGTCGTCGCTCGGCGAGAGCGCGCAGTCGTGCACACACGCGCGGGAGCATCGCCGTCGTCGACGTCCCCTTAAAAGGCTTTACAATGCGTCATCACCGCGCGCTCGCGCGCGCACGGCCTCGAGTGTCCTCCTTCTCTCTCTGTCGCTCCGCACAAAGGACATAATCGCAGCCAACCCTCCCTCCAGAATAGAAGTTCGTTTGGATCACAATAATTTTCAAGCAGCCCGCACACCCCCCACCCCGTTTTTTTTTCCTTTCTCGCGACTACGAGGGGGTGGACGGGGGCGGCATCGTTAAATACCCTCTCGTGGGCTCACTTCGGCGCGACTTAATTGCGCGCGCGCGAGGCTCGTCTTGCGCCGCGGGCAGCTACGCGCCGCTAATTTGCCTCGGCTGGACCATTGTGCGAATTAGCGCGCGCTTGTGCCGGCTCTCCCGCGTCTTCCCTCCGATTTCCGACCGACTCGGGGCGCTTCATTTTTTTGCGTCCCCGTGGAGAGGTGCTCGACGAGCTGCGCGGAGTTTAAGAGATTTTCCTCCCGGTGCTTTGGGGGTTTCGCGACACGGCTTGTTTTGCGCACAGAAATTTTGGAATTTTGGTGTATATTTAACAATTGTGTAAGGTTACTCAAATTTTGGAAAAAATGCAAAAGATTTTCATAAATAATAAAGATCAATCGATTAATAAGTACCTCTTTGCTCGGCTGGATTTAAAGATAAGCCATTCACAATTTTACAATTCGAGAGTAAATAAAATTGAAACAATTCTATTGTTTTATTCTGTAGATCCAGTTGACTCATTTCTTTCTACTTACAGTGTGATTAAAAAAATCTAAGCGATCAATGAAAAAAATGAATAATTTTCGCGAAAAAATAAAAAAAAGAAAAATGAAAACAATGACTAAAGAAAGCAAACTTTTTTTCTATCGTGCAGATCCGTATCAGATGTTCGGAGCGACGAGCAGCCGACTGGCGAGTTCAGGCTCCGGTCAGATCCAGCTCTGGCAGTTCCTGCTCGAGCTGCTCTCGGACTCGAGCAACGCCGCTTGCATCACGTGGGAGGGCACGAACGGCGAGTTCAAGCTGACCGACCCGGACGAGGTGGCGAGGCGATGGGGCGAGAGGAAGTCCAAGCCCAACATGAACTACGACAAACTTTCTAGAGCGTTAAGGTGGGTACTCGAGCGCGCTGGACTAACGCCACTGATAAAGTCAAACTTGCGATTTACACTTTCTTCGAGATTTCTCTATCCGTCTTAAATTTTTGTATTTTTTTTTATTATTAGTGCTTAAGTTAGATCTTCACAGGTTCGTAAGATTGAAGATATTTTTATTATAGTCATCTAATGTTGACAAGTAAATTCAAACGAAAAAATGCCAGAAAAATGAGCTTGTCGAGCTTGCAAAAAAGAAGCTTAGGGCAACGTGTTACGAAGAAACAACAAAAAGAGCAGTTTTAGCAAACGGTCGACGCGGGAGAGTAGGGGGTGCTGTACCAACGAGGAAACCGAAAGGGCAAGAAGAGAGAGCGATTCGTCCGGTGACGTCTGTTAGGGGGACGAAAGAGAAGGAGAGAACGAGAATTCTCTATCGTGACTAAGAGAGAGAGAGAGATAGAGAGAGAGAAATTTCAATCATCGAGTTCGACTGCGAGAATCCGTCGGAGAAAGAGCGGCGGCGAGAAGAGAGCGAGCGGGAGGAAGCGGAGGCGCGTCCATTATTTTTCGATCAGATTCCCTGATTGCGTTATCGGCGTTACTGCCGTTTGCCGTCGCTCGCGCCTCTCTCGCCCCCGTAATATTCAGGCCTCCCGATAATCGCTCTTTTCCCCGGGCCTCCTCCGCCCGCCGCCGCGTGTACACGGCTCGCGCTTAAAAATCACGATCGAACCCGGCACGATGGACTAATAACTCGACGGACTCGGCCGAGTAATTTCAACGATTGTTAATCGATTTAACGTGGTTTTCCTTCGGCTTTTCGTTATAGTTTCATTAATGGCCTTTTTACGCGATTGTGTTTCTTATGGGTTGAAAGACTCTTGATTACCTTTGTGGC
This sequence comes from Eurytoma adleriae, assembly GCA_900480045.1. NCBI lineage: Eukaryota > Metazoa > Arthropoda > Insecta > Hymenoptera > Eurytomidae > Eurytoma > Eurytoma adleriae. The sequence continues at coordinate 91,736 of UXGC01000307.1, forward strand.
TGAAGGTTAGATAAGCAGTTTGGGTAACAAATTTTTCAATTGAAATCTATCAATAAGAAGACTTTTCGCGAGATTTACCAGGAAGAAAAGCTTTTAAAGAGCTTTTCCGCGAAGTAAAGCAGGCTTCGAAAATTTTGTCTATTTTTCTTTGCTACCCCGTGAAATTGACGTATACAAATGTTTTCACAGCTTCTCCGCGAACAAGTCCCCCGTCATGAAAGCCTCTTCTTTCCCGTTGCAGGTACTACTACGACAAGAACATAATGACGAAGGTCCACGGCAAGAGGTACGCGTACAAGTTCGACTTCCAGGGCCTGGCGGCGGCGACGCAGCCGGCCGCGGCGGACCCCGCGGCCTACAAGTACCAGAGCGAGCTGTTCATGTCGGGCTACGGCCACGCGAAGCTGAACCTGATGCCGCCGCCGTCGGCCTCGGTCTCGGTCTCGGTGCCCAGCGGCTTCTTCCAGTCGGCCTCGACCTACTGGTCGACGAGCCCCGGCGCCAACATCTACGCCAGCCACCACTCGGCCAGCAGCCACGTGCCGCCCCATCTCGGCAGCTACCCGCACTACGCATGACCCACCGCCGAGCACTGGGGCGCACTCGGCTCGCCGCGCTGAACGCGACGCCCTGCTGCGACGCGTATACGCGCGTCGAACCCAAGTCCAAACGCATCGGGGATGAGCTGAGTCGGATGGGAAGTCAATGCGAGTTGCGTTTTTTATTTATTTTTTTTTTAATTTTTAGAGATTTTAGTTTGGGGTAGATGTGTCCGTTAAAAACATTCCGAGAGGTGTCCGTGATGAGAGTGTGAAGATAAGCATGTACATTGCAAGTGAACCGGTGAATTTTCACTGATCACCGCGAATTGGGAAACTTGATTTATTTCTGTATATTTCATTATATTTAGAGGATCGTGGCGTAAGTAGTAATGATTGAGGTGCTTTTAGTACTGAGCATCTTTCTTTGATTTAAAAAGATACATATTTTTTGAGAGGTAAACTTATAAAACTTATACGATTGATCAAAACAAACGATATTTGAAGATATCAATTGAGAAAAATTATTTAAATGATATGTCTGACTATACGCGCCGTATATCTACTTAAAAACATGAAATGCAGTATTAATCAGAAAATTCTTCTTGTTTAAACTTTAGAATACACGATTCCTATAAGAAAATATATAAAGAAGATCATGAATTGACCAAATTTGAAATGGCGATAGTGTTGAGCCACTTGAAGTCTATAAAAGCTTTCCGGCTTTATAGGCAGGCCAAAATGAACATCTAATCTAAGCTCGCACTTCGGTCTCAATCAAGATGGTTCCTTTTAAAAATGAATTCACGCCAAACTATACTTTCGTTCCAAATAATCATAAAAGTTTTACTAATTTACCTCAAAAAGGATTTTTATTCTACTAGTCGTCGAATTAAACGAGCGCAATTCAATTTCTACCCTCCGAGACTCTCGTGGCCGCGCCGTGGACCGAGCCCCCACGACCACATTCGACGATGCTCTGTGTGTGCCATATACGATTATAAGCCATTGGACGCTGCCATCCCGACATAATTGCGCGCTGCGTCCACGACGAAAAAAAATAAAATCGCGCGGACAGCTTGCCGCGTGTGTGTATACATGTATACGTGTCGAGGAGACAGATAGGGAGAGAGGTAGAGAAAAAAAGGTCATGGGTCAAAGGAGGGCCACGGCGACGATCTCCACCCCAAAAAAGAAACTCATCTCCGGCGAGGTCAGGACGACGGGAGAAGTATAACGTTGTACATAGCGAGACGTGCAAGTGATATACCGATACGTAAGCTAATCGAGCGAGCGACGGATACCCCCGGGAAGTAAGTTTTATACGTGCTTGGATTGTCTTTTATTTTCTCTCGCATAATATATTACTGCGTTTCCTTCGAGTTTCGTTGCATCGAGCGTCGAACTTGAATTTCGCGCTAGAGCCGAACATTCAAGGATTTTAAACGGTTTACTTTGTACAATACACGTCATATCATACGAGAAAAATTTTAAACTCTTACTTTTCGAATGGAATTTTAAAGCTCAAGAAAAAATTAAAAAAAAAGGGCGCGCTTCGCTGGTGTTATAAAAAAGGAAAAATTCACCAACGCGAGAACAAACAGCTCCGTCGCTCTTTTCCAGCGCGCACCTGGCCATTCATTGGAATGAAATGGAAGGGCCGATAAGGTTTTCTCTCGAGGCGTGGAATTCTATGAAAAAAAAAAATTCTCATCCAATGCGTATCCGGCGCTCGCCATTCAGTTCGAACTAACGAGTGTATCATATAAACTCTTTTAACAATATTATTTGTTATTGTATCAAAGCGCGCCAGGAGCAGCTTAAAACGGACGGTCGACGCGATTTAAAAAAAAAAGTCGCGAGGTGAACAAAAAAAATGAGTATAAAGTATATAAAAAATATTAGTATTATACAAGTGGAAGCGCGAGACGCGAGGCTCGCGTTGCGCGTGCGCCGTCTGAGAAAGGAAAAAAAACTTTATCACGTAAATCCAATACAAAGGAAACAAAAAAAATAAATAAATAAAAGTGGCGTACCTCTGTCGATGATGCGTAATTCCTAAGTCGTATATTGTATCATACCAATACTTAAGATCTAAGCATTACTAGAAAACTATATTAACGGTTAGTGATGCGCCTCTTTGACTTCGCGGGATTGGACCAACACTCATCTTTTATTTTTTCTATTGTACTAACGATTTGATCTTGATGACGTTTCTTCTCATTTATTAAATTTCTGAACATTAATAAACGAAAGAAGGTGGGTGTGAGTCCTTTAAAAAGGGAACTTTTTATAGAAAGGAAAATTGTCTATGCATCCAAAACGTTTCATCAATTTAAAAAAAGTTTTATTTTTTAAAGTACAAGTATTTCCACCACTTCTTTCCGTATTACTTTTTTATATAAAGATCGAACAATTACTTTTTCAAATCACCACTATCCTCAATGAGGAAAGAAACATCAGCTCTAGAAAAAGTGATCAAGTGCGTCAACACTTTACGTTCCAGGTCTACCACATACAATTTCCAAGCGTAGACCCAATTTACCACAGTCCACGGGACCTCCTAGATTGTATTATTTATCTTTGTTATGTTTTCAGAGTTTTTACTGTAGTAATTACTGATATCCCCATTTAAAAAAAAAAGTAGGCGAGGCGATCAGTCCAAAGCCGCGAGGCGAATCGGTACCGATGTAGATAGGGTGTTTTCATGTGTAGCGTAGCTGCGTTTAGAGGATCTAGTCTTTACTCGGCGTGTATAAATGGCTGTGCGAGTGTGCGAACATACCAAAGAGAGTCGAACGCGAGGAGGCGAACTTCGTTTCTTCTTTCCTCCGAACCACCCTCCGTGCGCAGCCGAACCCGTCGCGAGGGTACGGCCGCTTCGCGTTCCTTCCGTTCGTTTATTTTCTTTTCCTTCGCAGGAGCCGACCGAACACGGAAATTGTGTATAAATGAAAAAAAAAAGAATAATAAACAAATGGATTTTTTTAGTCTTGTTTCGTTCCATCGATTTATCATTGTAAGTTTATAAAAGAGAGGAACAAAAAACAATAGAGCGAAACTTTTTATGAATGTAACAATGTGCGGATAGCAATAAACATTTTAAGAATCGACTAATGAGAAATAAAATTGACAAAAAAAAAATCACTGAAAATATTTGTTGTAAATATATTCCTAACGTTTGCGTTTTTAACTTCGCATTTTGTTTTTCAGAGAGAAAAAAAAATCCCCCTCCATTTAAACCACCGTACAATATATTTCCGATAATAAAACATTATGAAATAGATAATTGAATGTCGAATTATTTGTTATACCACCAACGATGCAATGTTCATCTTATTATGAAATAAATGTGAGTCATCGTTCATAAATAAAATTCAAGTTTTATTGAAACATTTCATCTTCTCTTGAATTATTTTATCTACGAATAAGTATTTTCCACAGAAACATCGAAAAAAGCGCATAGAAAACTTTAATCGCTCTTTCCCTTGTAGCCTTATCAAAAATCACCATCGATTTTTTTTTCTTTTAAATTTCCTATCTTCAACACTTTTTATCTTCTCTACCTCTTAACCTATCGATCATTGCAGCACTTAAAAACCCCAGACAATCGAGGCCCAAGAAACGCGTGAGTTCGATCAAGTAGTGCATGTCAGCGTACAGGTGGACAGCCACGCGTCCGAATCCGTCAATTCGATGATGAATGGGCTGGCGCGTGGGGCTAAAATTTTTTAGCTCGGCGTACACTTTCACCAGCTGCGATAAAGCGAGCAGATAAGCGGCCGAAGGAAAACGAAGGAGCGAAAAAAGATCGGGGGATAGTCGCGCGTCGCGTATCGCGCGGTATACGTAAGGTCGAGGGAGAGAAACGCGGAGGGCGCGCGTCGCTCCCGTTGGCGTTGCGCTGGCCGCCATGTTTTAATTAAACGAGCCACGAGAGGCGGAGGTCGACCCTCGACCGAGGTGACACTCGCGACTCTTTCCTCTGTCCTTGACTTTGTTTATCCTTCGTTTCTTTGAGTCTTTCTTCGTTTTTTATATTGTCATTGTGGGTTGAGGAAAGCTCGGTTAGACACTCGTGAAAACGTAACTATTTCGATAAAATTTATGAATTTTATAAAAATTAGTATTTTTTGTTTGAGGAAATATGGAATAAGTACGAAAATTAGGCAAACTTCTAATTTTGGTAAAAATAAAAAGCAAGGAATCGTGAATTATTTAAATTGCTCGCCTGTTACTTCATTAATTTGCAAGTAAATGGAAAAATCTATTCCATCGAAATAAAGTAACAAAGCGTGGCGAAGTGGAACAGAAACGTGAAAAGAATGAAAAAAAAAAGACATGTTCAAAAGTCCAAAAACTATCAGAGCTTTTTTAAAGCGTCGCGAAAAGAACATTCAATAAAACTTTAACAATCTATTTTTATTTCCATAAAAATAGATAAATAGATAAAGGAAAATGAAATATCCTCGCACTGCTTCCTCTCGTAATCCAAAAATATCCTTATCAACTCCATTAACCGACCAATGCCAGCTCACCCCCGGAATACCAATCACCTCCCGGCCAAAGGGAGAAGGAAGAAAAAAAAAGAGCCGTCCACAACAGCCGCGAGAACTAATTAGAAGCACGTGAAAGCGGCCGGTGGCAAACAGTCGCGGGCGTCGCGTTAATATAAATCCTGGGCGTCCAACGCGCGCTTAGCCCGGAGACAAATAGGGGCGAGAAAGCGCGGAAAAGCTCCGGGGGCGGCGGGGGTGGCGCGGCACGGCCATTGGCGCTTCGCCCCGGCGTTGCCACGGCGACCGAGCGATCCCCGGCTCGCTCGGGGGCGGGGCGTACGCGACGTCCTCGCGCGGCGCACCTACGCGCTCTCTCCCTCGCTCTCATTAGGCAGCGCGATAATCCGTCCGTTCGATGCTGCGCGTTCTTTTTTTCGGCAACGGCGAGTCTTCTTGCTTTCTTTGCGGATGCCTTTTTTTCGCGATAGGGGGTTAAAGAGCCTGCGGCGAGGACAGTTTCGTTTTTATCGACGTGTGCGAAGCTCGGGCGCGAAATGGGTAGTGGAAGTACTGGTGAGAAATTGTTATCGAAGGTTGCGGGTTGTACTCTTTTAGGCGGGTTAAAGAAACTGTATTTATCTGCGCTAGACGCGGTTTAGTAGAGAAATTTAAAATTTTAAGATAGCTTTTTGCTGATTTTAATTTATTTATTTAATAATCTAACGGACTCAAGAATAAGTGCATACAATTCGAATCGTAAATCGATTAAACTTAAGGAACAATAAATGATGTTTTAAAAAATACTATGATCATTCTTTCCAAAGTAAATAATTTTTAAGATGAACTTTTCGAAATTAAAAAAAAAATCTTTAATACAGTCCTTCAAATTCTTAAACAAAATCTAATTTACAATGCCGCGTCGACAGAAATAACAATAATAATACAAATAACGATTTAAAATTTGTCTTTAAAGCAGAGTCCTTAAAAAATCCTCGCACCGCGTTGATCAAAAGCCAAAGCTGAAGCTCAAGCTCGAACGCAAACGAGAGAAAGAGAAAGCGGGTGAGGGAGAGGGGCAGAGGAGAAAGGTTGGTGGGCGAGCGGGCGCAGTCGAGCTAATCGATGACGCGGCCAATCCCAGCCGGGCGATCGGCCTCTCCCTCGCTCCCCTCCCCCCCTCGCGTGGGCTTCCCACCCTACGCGCGTCGCGCAGCCGCGGCGGCCGCGCCTGTGTATCTTATCCTTCCTTCCTTCCTTCCTTCCTTCCGTCCTTCCTTCCTTCCTTCCTTCCTTCCTCCTGTGTTTTGGTTCTTCACCTGCACTCCCAAGCGCCATATTGTCCGCCCCTTTTTTCCCAGCGATATATAGGAGCCGCGCTCGATCGTATCGTGGGTGTCGGTTTCGCCAACCGGATTTTTTTTACGCGCGGTTAGCACGTCAAGTAATTGCGTGAGATTCATAGAAATTATACTTTTTTTATTGATTTCTTTTATACGGGTATTACAAATTTAAAGGGTTTTTATTTTCGTGAAAGTGTAATAACTGTTTTTATTATACAGAATGATTAATTTGCGGATAATGTAAAAACTTGTTAGAAGCATGGAGCTACGTCTCTGTCTGTTACTACTTAAAATTCAGTAGTTAAAATTTGCCGCTAAATAAAATAAAATAACATTATTAACATTTGATATGTATTTAACATTCAACAATCAATTTTAAGTCAATCTTTAATCCATAAGGAAGTTTCTGTATTGCTAACAAAGAAGAAAACAAGAGTTTGATGTTTTAAGTAGAAACAGACGGTTGTGGTAAGACATTTCTTTTAAACGGGTATTACAAATTTAAAGGGTTTTTATTTTCGTGAAAGTGTAATAACATTTTTATTATACAGAATGATTAATCTGCGGGTAATGTAAAAACTTGTTAGAAGCATGGAGCTATATGTATCTGTCTGTTACTACTTAAAATTCAGTAGTGCAAATTTGCCGCTAAATAAAATGAAATAACATTATTAACATTTAATATGTATTTAATATTCAATAATCAACTTTAAGTCAATCTTTAATTCATAAGGAAGTTACTGAATTACTAACAAAGAAGAAAACAAGAGTTTGATGTTTTAAGTAGAAACAGACGGACGTGGTAAGACATTACGTTTCATCCGTAGGATAGGGTATTCGTCACATCGTACTAATTTCATGATAATAGCATCTCTTAAACTATTTTATAAAACAAAAAAAACAAATTTTCTATTTATATTTTATACATAAAATATTATTTCAACTAATCAGTTGATATCAACCTCTATGCTTAAGTTACAATAATATACTTCCATTATCAATAAAATAAAACATAAAAAATAAAATAAATACACATTTTAATACTCGTTCACCACAAGTAAATAAATAGTACCTAAAAAATAAGTAGTAACATTCCCTAATAAACTCGGCGTAAGTAGTAACAGGTGACACTCTAATCTGAATCGAAAAGTGGCGCCAGCAATCAAACAGCTATATAGGTAGTTACCGAGTTTTACCCGAGCTTGCTCAAGAGACTAACCTCCGTTTCGCGATGCTTCACCGAATCTTGATGAGTTTGCGAAAGCACGCACCGCTGGCGTCTGCACAGCGACGCCGCGTCTCTCATAAAAAATTCGCGCAAGAAACAAGAACCTCGGACAGTCGGATCGGATCCAGAGGCAGAGCTCCTCGTCCTTCGGACGCACACCAGCCCGACCGGCGCTCGACCCACACATTCCGCCTCGCTCCGTCCGTGTATAAGGTATATAGGCACGCTTCCTCGACGCGCGCAATTCGTATCATCTTTCCACTTGAAAATTCCAGGCTGGCGAGTCGATCGCGTAAGTAGTTAGGCACTCGAGGCCTCCAGTAGCGTCGCAGCCAGAGCATAACTACGAGATATCGAGTGGATATCATTTTTGCGTTTGGACAGCGTAGAAGATAGATTGAAATACTGTCGCAAAGACAACATGGTCAGCGCGAAACACCTGACTGTCGGTAAGTCCCGGTGCGAGTTTGACAAAAAAGCCGGCTCCGCTTTTTTTGTTTACAACTATATACCTCTGTGTACGCGATGTAAACGGGACGCTTTGTTTTCATGGCGAAATGACAGGCTCGCAGGCGCCGCCCCTGGAGAAGGGCAAGCTCCGGCTTTATAGCATGCGATTCTGCCCGTACGCGCAGAGGATTCACCTGGTGCTCGACGCCAAAAAAATACCGTGAGTACCTATAAGTGTTTTCGATTAGATATTGAGCATGGAATTCAATAGTTCCGCATCTGTCGCCTCTGAAGTCATCGGTAAAAATTTCACAAGGTGATCGGGATGTGAGTCATCGCTCTATTATTAGGGGATGTCTGCTCCTGATTCGGAAATTTTTTTGGAAATCAAATGCTTTTCTACAATTTGAGCTTCTTCAATGACCAGAATATTATTGACAATGTTGACCTACTGACATAGTTCTTAATCTTATTTGTTATTCATGCTTAGTGCAGCTAGTTTATGCTTACGAATTAATTTTTACGCTAATTAGCATAAATGATATCATGAAGATACACTATTAATAAATGTCTTAAACAATAGATTTTCAATAAATTTTTCATGGGAATGTTTTGTTTCAGGTATGACGTAGTGTACATCAATTTAAGTCAGAAACCTGAATGGTTGCAAGAAAAAAGTCCACTTGGTAAAGTGCCTTGTATAGAATTTGAAAGTGGAGATACACTGTACGAAAGTTTGATTATAGCTGAGTATTTGGATGAAGCTTTTCCAGAACACCGTTTACTCCCACTAGAGCCATTAGCCAAAGCAAAGGACAAGCTGTTGATTGAAAGATTCAATGAAGTTATAAGTACTATGTTTAAAGTGAGTTCGGCCAACAATATTTTTCTACAAAGCATCGATTACTTTTTCAGTTGTAATTTTTTAATATTTTTACAGCTTTACTTGGGAAAAACTATAGATAAAGATCTATTTAATGAAGCTTTACAAGGTTTAGAAATATTTGATAGAGAATTAGCTAAAAGAGGTACACCTTTCTTTGGTGGCAGTCAACCAGGTATGCTGGATCTTATGATCTGGCCATGGTGCGAGCGAGCTGATATTATTAGGATTCTTAGAGGAGAACAATTTGTCATTCCAAGGGAGAGATTTTTGAGACTGGTTAGTTTTTGCTCTATCTTTATAAAACTTTAAAACTGTATACATCATTAATGAATTGATATTTTCATTTAGCTGGAATGGAAAGTAGCCATGAAAGATGATTCAGCTGTAAAAGGTAGCTACCTTGATTCAGAGACTCATGCAAAATATATAGAAAGTAAACAGGCTGGTGCCCCACAGTATGACTTCTAATGTGATTAAAATACTCCATAATCAAGACTACACTGAATGTACAAGACAACCTAAATCAAGTATATTTAAACACACTACTGCACAAGAATTTTTATAGCATATATAACAGATTGTTATTACACAAGTATTAGGATATTGTTTGACAATATCGTAAATTTTATGTTAAATGTTCATAAATAAATGTTTTCAAAGTTTATAATTCTATAAAAAATTATATTTAAAATCTCTTTACCTTTTTTACAAATAACTTTAAATAACCATTAAAATGTATTAATTCATATTAAAAATCATAGAATATAATCCATATATCAAAAAAATTGCAAATATAAGACAAGCAGCGATCATAAAAGTTTGTGTATTATTTTTGCGCACTTTTAATAGTAGCTCTTCATTTTTCTTAAGAACTCTCTTTGTTTCTTCAATTTCAGCTTCTAAGGCTTCTCGATTATCCAATGTAATTTGCTGAGTAAGTTTTTTCTCTAAAACACTTATTCTGTGATAAGTGTGCTCTATAATATCTTGCATGTTTTGGAACTGTAATAACAATTATTAGTTGTAAATAATTTATCAGAGAAAATCAATTAAAAGTGTTACCTCAGTCATAGTTGATCTATTTTTAGAAGACATTGTTTTGAACGAAGTAATGTAGTTTACAAAAATGATTTATTTACAAGAGCTGATACAGTTTACAGGTGTTACCGTGACGCCATTTTGAACCTTATAAATACTTCACCACGTGAGGGTCTAGATTTAATGACTTTAAGAACACATTTAAAATTTTTAAAAGAATTTTCAAAAAATTTATTATAAAATAGGATTTTAATATTTTTATAAAATAAAGTTAGCACCCTGTCTTATCAAAGTTGAATAAATTAGGCATGAAATGAATTAGGAAAATAATTTTTGTAAAGAGTAGTTTATATTATTAGCAAAATTTAATTTATAATTCGTCATATTTTACAAAGAACAAATAAGTCAGCATATCTATCAATCATCAAATATTTGACTTAAATACATCTGAATTATTTCTAGTTATTTATAAATAAAAGTTTTTCTCACTCTCTCTTTACATGTATATAAAATTAAATCTACAGAGGGCTTGCGGAAGAGATGAAATGATTGGTCCATATCCTTGAGAATTATCGTATAATTCAAAAAGGGGAGCAGCTACTAGCTTGTAATTCTTAGGCACTGCAACAAGAGCTAAAAAAAAAGCAGAAACAATTTTATTATTTTAAATAATACTTTGTCATTTCAAAATAATGAAAAGTAAAAAGTGAAATTTTGATTTACCTTTCTCTTGCAGTTGAACTAAAAATAAACGTTTATGTTCCTTTGGTTTTGTTATATGTGGTGGAATATATGGATACTGAGGTGGTTCAAAATTTGGTCTCCACCAATTTCCGATTGTGTCTTCTATGAGCCATTCTTGCTTTACCCCATCCTGACGTCCAAGAATCTGTAAATTAAACATTTACTGTGAGTAAATTCTAAACATTATATAAAAAAAGTGGATCAATTACAATTCCAAATCACAATACAATTAACACTTCATTAGAGTAATAAAACTGTAACAATTATTAAGAAGCATACAGTATGATACATTATAAAATGCACAATTTTTCCAGAATTTTCTTACATCAGTCTGGAATTCCTGCTGTTACATTTTACATACACCTTTTTGTATTTTATTGTACAACTTCAATTAGAATAATCACATTGAAGTGTCCAGATTTGTAACTTATTCATACAATAATAATACAAATACATTTAAGTTACAAATCTAGTTACAATTGTTACATAAATATTTGTTTACATAATTCAATTGTACAAGGACATAGACACAAAATAATATTACATAAAAGATTTACGCACTGGGTTTATATAAATCTTCTCATTAGCTTTTGTAGCAATAAGATGTTTTTTAAAATTTTATGAAAATTAAATTCCATTCAAAAAAAATGTACAATACTAAATTCATACCAATAAAAAATTACAACGCAGTTGTTTATGATGAAAGTTAAAAATTGTTTAAATTTTTTAGATTGTAGTTACTTATAAAATAATTTATCTTCGACCTTAAATTAATTAACAACTAGAATAATAATAAATCACTGCTAGTTAGGTGAATAGTGAGTAAGATGTCTCTTGAAGCTTTACCTCTGTAAGGAGCCTTTTTAATCCTTCTACCTCATCTTCTCCTGCATTTAACTCTCCACCAGGTCTAGAAATATAAAATGAAAATATAAATCCATAGTATTCAAAAGCTCTATATTTTTAAATAAAATTGTTAATTATCAATTAAGAAATACTTACAATTTAAAGAATGTTGTACCCAACTGAAGCATAAGGACATGAGGTAGTCCATGTTCATGAACTAGCAGGACTCCTTCAACACTACGCCGCATTCCAATCTTGTCAAATTCATCTCTCATTCGCTGGAAACGAGCTGGCACAGATGGATCTTTTTCGAACAGTGGCTCTTTTGTTCCAAACGTATAGTTTGTCAAAGGATATCTATAGTAAATCAGTTTTTGGTTTTTGTTATGAAAATGATAAATATTACGTTAGTTCAATTTTGTACTCTAATAACTTTTCCAAGCACTGACATAATTATTCACAATCGAATTATAAAAAAAATACAAAATTTTTAACAAATAAAAATTGAAAAAATAAATAAAGGTGCTTGGTTACATGAAGCAAATTACATATTTATAAAACAAATTTCTGAAAAGTAAAATATTCTAGCTTTACACTTAGAAGTATAATAAGAAGTACAATTTATCATAGCAATTTTTGCAGTTATTATAAGTTATAAAATATTAAATAAATAATTACATATTTGATATATTTCAGAGAAACTAATTTTTTTGAAAAATAACAATCATTGAGGAATAAAAATTACGTGATATATGTTTAATTAAAAAAAATAGATGATAAATGAAAGTAATAAATTTAAAATGATTCTTTTTACAATTTACAAAAAGTAAATTAATAAAATTATGCTCCAAATAACGATAATTGAGCTTTTACAGAAAATTTGCCATGAATATCCAATCGAGGCTATCGCATATCCTTTGCAGTTCACCAAAATCAATAAATTCTTTAAATAACAATTTTGAGAAGCAATGGCTTGAAAACATTGAGAATGTAGAGTATTAAGCATACATCGCAAACGCCGACGTACAGGAGAGCCTTAATATACAGGTAAACTTATTAACTAACGAATATAGTGCCTATACCGCTGCGAAATAGAATACACAAATCAGCGTCATTAGGCCAGCCATGGCCGCCACTTTTACGCAAGGGCGCTCCGTATAAAGCGCGCTAACACCGTAACTTACAGGTTTATCGTTCTGTTGATGGTGACCGAGGGATTTGGTGGCATCTTGCCGTCGAAGGAGCTGCTGCTGGATCTTCTTGGCCAACCGCTGCCCTTGACCTGATTTGTCATCCTCGTGGTTCGCTCCGCCGCGAAAACACTGACTCCGTGCCCGGTGTCAGTTGAAGCGTCGTTTCGATGCTTTTGCTTCTCCGAAGTCCGGCTTCGATATACACTATAAGGCTTGTAAAACGCCGCCTTTATGGACGCGGATGTTTGGCTTCGGGAGAACCTAACCTACAAAACGGAGTCGGCAACGCTTGTCCAAACGTCGCTTCTGCATGCGCGCTTCCGATTGGTCGGGACGAATAGCTGAACGTCATCCATGAAATGTCTAGAACTCGGTATAATTTTGCGCAGTTCTTATGATTTTCTATTTTCCTTATAAATAGTTTGACGAGTAATTTGAAAAATGTTTGTTGTATTTCACTCATGTAAATAATGTAACAGTGATCTGTTAACACACAAAATTTTAATTAATAAAACAATAATTTAGTTTTCAGAATGTTTGATCAACAACGATGTTACTTACATAAAGGCGCTATTTCAAAATTCAACAAAGTCGATAATTGCAAGCCTTCCTGTACGCTGCTGCCTCCTATATCAACATTATATTTCATAAATTTCAATAACACCCACGTAGTAAAAAATAAAATGACACAATTACCTTCTAAAAAAATTATAAACTTTTGCAGATACAACTTCTACGCTTCGTAGAGGCAAAAAAGTATTAAAATTACGAGGCAGAGAGAGCAGGCCGCGTAGTCGGAAAAAGAGGTCGCTGGGGTCGGTTGAAGAAGCCGCGGCCATCTTGCCGTGGTGCACCGCCATAGCCATACGGAATCCGGAGGCGCAACGCGACGGATACCTAGCTATCGTAGGGTAGCTCCGGCACCTCAGCATTTCCCGCTGGAGGGAAACCCATCACCGGGGCGGCCCAACAGCCTCGGTCACGTCGACGTCCCCCAAGTGCCGCGGCGGGAACTTCCTTCTCCGCAGGGGGAGAGCGAGAGTTCGCCCCGCGACCGTGTGTCGATATCGTAAGTGTTCAGCGGTGAGTCTAAGGCTTCCATCATTCACGAAAAAGAAAAAAAACTTCTGGATCGTTCCGCGGGCCCGGGAATGGTAGTGGCGGGTTCGTCGACCCGCGGGCGGCTGCGTTGGTAGCCGGCCCCGGACGCTCGGCCAGCGCGACTTCTCCGAGTGCGTCTGTTTACTCCGTCGTTGCAATGCATCGCACTTGCCACCCGCTCGGGCGGACCTGTGTGTGTAGGGGGATCGATTACGTGTCGCGCGTCGTGGCCTCGTCTTTATTTCTGGTACACGAATGAAATTTCGCGTGCTCCGAGAAGAGGCTTCACTTTTGCAGTGTGAATACAATATATAAATGACTTGATGCTTTTCGTAAATGTGTTTTATTAGCTTAAAGTTTAAGTTAGGGAGAAGGAAATTTTTGCCTCGATAGCTTCTAAAATTTTTATAATTTGTGTTGCAGCTGATAGTAATTTTCATCTCTTATAAAGTTTTACAGTAAATTTATTAATTAATTTTAAATAGCACTGGTCTATGACCTATATAGGCCTATTCCTTTTTAAAGATGCAGAAATGTTTTTTTTTTTTAATTTTATATGATCTTTGCGTCAATTGACATACCGTTAAAACAAATAGTTCATGTATTCACTCTGTTATATTTATAATTATTATTAAAAAGTGCCATAACTTAAAAATATATAAAAACTATCTGAATATTTTATTAAATCGTCTGTTATTTATAAGTAAAAAAGAATATTTTTTGTGATTTTATATATTTTTTTAGTGCTTTATAAAATTGTGGTATTAAACTTAAATTGATTATAACTCTTTAAAAGAAGATATACATTAAATTTAATTTCCTAATTTTAGATATTTTTGGGTATTTTTTATTTGAAAAATTCGCTAATAACTACAATTTAAAAAGCACAAAATATTAAATAATTTTGTTGTATATCTTTTTTTAAATTTTTAATATATCTCCAATAAAGAACATATTTGGGGTTATAGCGGAGAATAAATGGTATGTTGCAGGAATCTTAGGCATCTGAAGTGTGTTAGGTGCAGAGAACAGGTAGAGGAGTATCATCGCTGGATTTTTTTGAAAAAAATAGCAAAATAAAATAAATGAAAAAGTGCTGCAGTTAAACTTTTGTTTTCCTCATCTTTGCTGAATTTCATTGTCACTTGCCACTTTGCTGCTTGGTCGTCTAAATTCGCGTCGTCTTGCTAAGTCGCATCGTACGTTTTAGCCAAGTGACACGATACAGAAGAGAGAAGGTTTTCGAGTTTCTATATAAAAAGGTAAACATCTCCTACTAGTAACGTAATAAAATTAGCTCTTAATGTGGGAGGGAAGTGTTGTGATTTCAAGTTTAGTCACTTACTTCTTTACTCTCATCGCTTTTTGTTTTTGTGAATTTTAAATTATTAAAAAAATGTTAAAAAGTTACTTATAATACATAATATTTTAGTTTATAATCTAAAATTACATTTAACTTAAATCATCTACATATATTGATAGACTTCAAAGTTACCGAGTGAGTGGTAAGTAATTGTCAGACAGGACAAAACGAATAATAAAAATACAATGTGAAGAAAAAAATTATCCCTGCTTTCATGAATAAAAGCTCCCTCCAATGTCTACAGCTGAAAGGAATTTTTTTCATGCAGCAAAAAAAAAAAACTTCACTCCTTATATTACCAGCAAGACATTAGAATAGAAGTTTACAAATCAGTATAGCCATTGCGTACAACCATCATAAAACCTAGTGGTGAAGCTTATCTAAACTTAATGACCACCGTTATCTTTTACTTTTGAATCACTTATTGCACAATTTGCTCTCGAGGTAAGTTTGCTTCAAAAAGGAAAGCATCAACACCTTTAAACCATTGACTTAAAATTCTGATAAAAAAATCTCCTTTTTAAAAGAAAACCTCTTAATTTCATTTACAAACACCAGATAAAAATAAACGCTTGTTGTCGAACATCAGGCGACTGGAAAAAGTTCCAAAGCACCCGGCAGAAGTCGTCGCAGGCCAGCGCACTTCAATCGGATGCTGTTGCTGCTAGAAAAAAAAAATAGTTTAAAGCAAAGTGTCCAGTTGGATGCGGCATTCAGCTGTTCGGTCGTCGGCGTCGAGTCACTTTGCGCAAACGCAACTGCCGTCCAGATTCCCGTGGCGATCACACGCACACACGAACGAGCAACAGGATGGGAGATAACTCTCGCCGTGCGGAAGTAATCCTAGCCCTCTTCTATCACTCTCGCTCCAAGTATCGAAAAATTAAGTTAGTACACGATACATTACTAATTTAAAATCTCTGCGAAAACCATGCGGTTGGACGGCGATTACCTGATGCAGGCGCGTCGAGCGAACGAGTAAAGTACCTTTTTGGGTCTCGGCCAAATGCTATACATATATTTCTAAATTTTGCTCGAGTGCAGGAGACTGCAACGATGCACTCGTTTGTTTATGAGTTCGGTCAATCGAGACTGCATTGAATCGTTGATTGCACCTTTACCTTCGAGCATAACGGTCGAATGCGGAGATGTCCCCGTTTAAGGAGGATGCTCACCGCTGAAAAGGAGATGGGGGGGGGGGCGTTGGAACCTAGGTTTTGAGTTATGCGAGAGCTTTACGCATTTTTAGTTATGTTCGTTACGTTCTGTCTCCTGTAAAAATTTTTCTTGTATTCAACTCACCTTAGTATTAAAATTTCACGGCGTTAGTGAATACATTTAGATAAATAATTAAGTACAAATCGCTTAAACATTTAATTTAAATGATCAGCTAAATTCTGGTATAAATTTTCAAAACATTTTCTCTAACATTTGTCCATAACATTGTTCAATAAGTATTAACAAAGATTTGTAGTCAGAAGTTGAGTTGCTTTCTGTTTAATTATATTATTATCTTTACATTTTTGTTTTTGTTTTAGTTCTTATCATTTTTTTAGAGGTATACACAAGATTCTTTAATTTTCAAGATATCTACAGAACACAATGTACTACGGTTTACTAAATTTTCATAACTATCTTACTGCATATCGGTGAGCACCTTCCTTAAATTGTAATTTAAGTTATTTCATCATTTTTTTAAATGTTTCTGAGTCATGGACTCTGAATAATTTAATGCATCATGTGTTTGAAAAGATTGGCATAATAGTGAACTCTTCTTACATACAACTTAAAAAATATCTCTTAAACTAAATTTCGCTTTCTTTTTGATACTTTGGTGATTTTAATTTGCAAGCGTATTCAGGTGCATTAAATTTCAATCATGCATCTTTTAATGTTAATAATTAACGTTTGTAAATATTCCATATAAATTTATTTTTGCTACCTGATTTATGATTTACAATATAATAAGAGTTCAACTTGTCGTTAATCTAAAAAGCAACGATTTGACTTAAACGTGACTTAAATGCAGTAACTTAATTTGTTCTCACGTAGCTCTAGGCAAAATGTTTGCATAACAATTTTTCGCAACACAAGTATTACCAACTTTGGTTGAACTTTAGATTTTCCTTATAATATGTTCGATATTCGTATGCTCTCTTAAAATGTTGCATCGCTGACGACGATTAGCCTGAATTTCAGGCATTAGTCTGCACATTCTTCAAGAACATAAACTTGCAATTGAGAAAATCCATTGCTGACTTTCCACGGCTCTATTTTTTCCATCGATCTAAATCATTCTACAGTGCTGTGCTTCCATGAGAAGAAGAAAAGCTGCTCATCTGGCGTCACTTTTTTTTTACTTTATGCCGCGAATAGATCACGAGAACTTCTTCCGATCCGGTGACACTGCTAAGAAATTAACTGAATATTCAAACTTAGGTACCTACTGCCACATGACTCTCACTTTTACATTGAGATTTTTTAATATTTTTTTCCACCCTTATTGTACGTGCACATATGTGTTTTGATTTTACATTAGATTAATTTTTATTTTCTTTTAAGTTCTTTATGTTATGAATTATTGTTCTTTTTTTGAATAAGGTTGTTTGATGAAAATCAAACAGTACTTCAGTCTTAAAAAAAAAGAACAATTAATTTACAGTGTCTCTAATTTATTTATTATTTATTATTTGTGTTATTTTGTATAAAAAATATTTTATATAGATAATATAGATATAAACTTTAAATAGTTTCACAAAATACTACAAAATGTTAATGATTGTGAATTAATTTTACAATTAATAACATTTTCAATATTAATATTTCTCCCACAATGAAAAAATCGTAAAAAAATTTCATATTTTTAGTTTTTTTTATCAATTTTGACGGATTATTAGCTCTTTTCTCAGCTTTTATTAAGCATAAATACATAAAATGTAATTTCATTTCAAGATGGGAACTTTAAACTAATTCCTTTAGTTTATTTTTATATATTTAAATGAAGTGGTTGCGCAAAATTAAAAAAAAGCGTCTACTGCATATCTATGTTTCGAATTAATTCTGCGATTCTTTTGTTTTTGCTTTATCATTTTTTTGTGAATATTTTATAAAGGGATTTTTTGCAGATCATCGTTGTGTCACATGTTGAGCGAACATAACCTAATAATTTCTTCGTATTTGTTAATTAGATGTCTATATTCCTTTATTTTAAACTTATTAAAAGGAGTTTCAGGATTTTTTAAGGTATCAGAAACATTTTGAAATATCACCAGTTATTATTAGTTAACATTAAAATTTTAGAGCAATCTATCATGCCCGATTAGAGTACTCTTATAATTTTGCCACCAATAATAATAATGCAAGCTCTTATAATTTTTATAAAAAAGCGTGACTTTATAATCGTACTATCTGCACTTACAATTTTAATAATTTTAATTCTATATTCAATATTCAAGTAATCCAGCACCATTTTTTCATGAAATCGATTTTCGAATAATTTACTCAATGTTAGTATCCTCAATAGTATCTAAATATAAAGAATATTATAATACAGCTTGATAAAGATCTTACAAATATATTAAATTATATGTAGTTTTAAAAATAAAATAAATTTTCGAAATAGGCTATAGTTTAAGACATTGTGTCTTACTCCATTTAAAAAATTATTAAAATTTGTTTACTAAATTTTAAAGGTAAAATAAACTATATAAAAGTAAAAACGGAAATGATAAATCGAAGTAATATTTCGAACAAACTAAAAAGTTTAAAAAAAGGAAGTTACAGCATTTTGGAAAAATAAATAAATAAAAGTAGTTTAGTCCCTGAAAAAATCACTCAAAAATTGAAGAAAGACTCCGTGAAAATATAATTAATTTAAATTGTTTAATTACTTTCTGACATAGAATATAATTAATAAAAGCCCTAAACATATAATAATCAAAATTAGTGAATTGCTTATATCAAAACCATTTTTGTAACCATTTATAAATGCAACAAAGAAAACAGTTTTTAATCGAATAATATTCACCACTTGGGTTCTTCAACTATCAGAGCTCTCTCCGCTAAATCCACACTCCGCACACACTCAAAGATTATTTTCGAGAATCAACGCTTTTTGCTGCACATTTCCTCACGTATGTAAGGCGACGCAGTCTAAACGTGCGACGGCGACGGCGACGGCGGCACGTGCTCTTCCCCCTCGTTCTTTTTTCTCCCCAGACGAGCGCGCACACACGTGGGCGCGAGAGAATAGGGCTCTCTCTTCCTTCCAAGGCTGCTCGGATGATCCGATCCGAGAGATGGGAAGCGACGAGCGATTTGTGTAAACACCTTCGGCGATCAGTCTGTCGGTCTCAGGCTCGAGGTCTCCCTGACGCCTTTGCCGCACTTTTATCCGCTGTTACTTATACGGCTCTCGCGCGTGATTGACGGTTGTAGACGATCGATCAATCGGCATTGTTGAACGTGATCCGATGGAATTATGGTGTCCTTCGAGAGAGTAGAGGAATTGAGCGTCGCGAATTTTTCGTTGGCTTTTTCTCGGGGTATCTTTCGCTGAGGCATCAGGTCTATTGTTCTTGTTTGCGTGGGCGTGAAGGGTAGTAATGGTTTCTTTTATGGAGAGATTTGAAAGTGGAGTTATGAAATTGTTATAAACTATTTCTGCAGTTTATTTTTATTCACTTGCAACAGTTTTATCTTTCGCTTATTATAATGATCTTTCTTATTTTATTTTTATTATAAAGAAGTATTATCCCTTTATCATGTTTCAATGGAAATTACGAGCGTCTGCAGTATTTGCGGTACACATTGCTGCATATTTCTAGTATTGTCTGCTATAAATTTATAATACGCGAAATTTAAACAATTCATCAATGAATACTTTATTGTTTTTTCGTAGTCTCTTTACCTTAAAATATAATGAAATTAATTATTTATAATATTCATTTCTTTGACAATCTATAATTCTTTTATTGAATTTTCAGTACTTCTAGAATTATAAAACGAAATTTTTAACGCATCCATAGTTTTCAAAAGATTACTGAAAAAAAACCAAATTTATGAAGATTATTATATTTTTATCCTAGCTTAAAAATATAATTCTCATTCAGTTAAGTGTTGTATATAAACAAAAGTTTGTTATATAAATCAGAGAACAATTCGTAATACTCTACAAAATTGTAACAAAGTATTACATTTGACCTATAAAGAAAAATCCTCTCTTGAAGAGAAGAAGGGTATTGATTTACTTTTATATTTTGAGAAGAATAGTTTGTGGAGATGTAGCCATGACTTAATATCGAATAAGTAATGAAAAATTTATTACATCACTCTTAAAAGCTCATAGAACTAACTTTGATATTTGAATTATAAAAGAATGACATAAAAATAAAAAATAAAAAATTTTATGAAGGACATAAAAAAGATAATGCAATGCCATTGATACTCAAGACCAATATTCACAGCATATCATCTTAAAATGTAGTCTACTACTAAAAAGATGATGTTTATCTCGAACTAAATTATCTTTCTTGGTATTCTACTAAACGAATACCTTTTAACAAATAAAAAATTGCAACAAACTATAATTAATTTCCACATCGCCTTATCAAACTATTAAGCCGTCCATACGCTCTAGCGAAACCGCACAGCGGATCGCGAAAGGGAGCAAGAGAGAAAATTATGCGCGCAAACGCACCGCTAATTTTTAACGTCCAACGTTGAGCGAAGCCCGGGGGCTTCGCGAGAACCAGATTCTCTCTGCCCCGATGGACGTTTACCTGCAGAAACTCTGAACAGCCGCTATCAAGTTAAAGCGCTGCTCGTGACGTGCTGCTCTAGGAGTTAAAATATTAAAGTTTTAAAATGCCCGATGAATTTTTTTACACCGTCTCCGTTACTATCTATTAACGTAAAACTGTCGCGTGAAGTTTCGCAGTTTCGTTAACGAAAGCGAGATTCTGGCGTAAGGAATTTAAGAAACAAAAGTTTTTTAGCAGTCGTTGAATTAATTGTATAATAAGTTACCTTTTTATTTTATCTTAAAAAGATTTTAATTTATAATTTAAGTTATAAAAGTTAAGATATTTTAGAACATTCTTTTTTTCGAATTAAATAAAGGATCGTTTTAAAATTACGTCAATATCAAACTCTTGTCAGTCAGCATTAATTAAATGTGCTACTAGTTTCAAGAATAGATAAGTCAAGGATAACAAATTTCAGTGACTCAAGCACTTTTTAATTTGATACTGAATAGGTATAATTATATTTGACATTTTCTTTTAATAGGCTGTAACACGAACCCTTTTATCGTTACAAAGAAATGAAAGATAAACCCAAAGATTTATAATTATTAATTTTAAATTTATTGATTATTTTTAGAGTATAATTAAAGAAAAGCATAATGACTAAATTCCAATTTGCAAATTCTGCTCCGGCTTAGCGGCTTAATTTGACAAGGAGCAGCTTATAAAACGTAATAATGTTCACGTCCATTAAACAAATTTTAATTCATATGATCGCTTTTAAAAAGCGAAAATGTAGAGTTACGTGGGAAACTGACGTTTTAACGAGACGTCATCACCTATTAGGTATATTAAAGAATAAAAAATGCATCATATCTTTGCGATTTTAATTTCACATATACCTACTTTTTAAGATGATTTTAAATCATCGTATTTAATTCGTGCTACAATATTCTCGAATCGGAATGACTTAACTGCGCTAATCTCCCGCTGTACCAATTTTATCAGTTTACAGATACCAGAAAAACTATTTCAAAGAAAGAATCAGCAAACCATAAAAATTGCAACTAGATACGTAGTTGCATCTTTTACAATAACTGCATTTTGCGTTTTATTGTATTAAAATTTAAATACACGGAAAATGGAGTTAACTTATTATATCGGGGAGCCTCAGGAATGAAGTTCTTTTAAATTATAATATAAAAATCTGCCCTTTAAATGCAATAAATGAGCAGACTGATTTATCAAATCAGCAGCTGTAAAAAAATCTTTTCGTTGATGAACCAAGAAGTTCTCAAAATGTAGACATTACACCCCAATGTTCAAACTGTCCCTTCTGTACGAAAAGCTAAACAAGCTACATGCACTTCACTCACTCGGTCTACTGTTGGAGTTTACCCGTCGTCGCTCGATCGATTCGCTTTCAGCCTAATACTGGAACACCGCTTTTGTTGTGGATTGCAGATAACGTAAGAGACGGCGCCAATATGAGCGTGATAATTAGGCTGCAGAATCTGGCGTGGTCCGCCAATGCGCTGGACATCCGTCAGTTCTTCCGTGGGCTCAGCATACCGGAAGGCGGCGTGCACATCGTTGGTGGCGAGCTGGGCGACGCTTTCATAGCCTTTAGGTGAGGACTCCGTTAATCTTTTAAGATCTATCCGATAAGTGAACCGTCACAATTTGTCACGCCTCTCCTCCCGTAGGAAGTGCGAGATTACATCGGATGGTTTCATTGTTCTTTCCAAGCGCCTTTATTGTCGTGTCAAAAGATAAAGCTTACTTCTTATGTTATATTTTATTTTGGATGAAGTTGTAATTAAAGTCAAAAGATATTAGATGCGATAATTTTTTTTTTAAACTTGAAATTATTCAGTAATATTGATATAAAAACAACTTTCACCTTTTTATGTAATATAGATAATTAACTTTCACTTTTTTCTTAAATTACAAGTAATAAATAAAAATTTGGTAATCGAAGTGATATTTTCGTTCTTTGAAGTAATTAAAGAAGTTTAAAGATTACTGTAAAGTTAACAGTACCCGAAAATCAAAATTGCATTTACAATTTTTAAAAGTGGCAAATTTTTAAATTTATTTTTTTTTACTTTGTTGATTTATATACTTAAAAAATGAAATGTTTGCACGAAGCAATGCAGTTCGAGCCATTAGTATGATAAAACTGATTATCGTATTATCATAATCAACTAATTATTCCAAAACGCTTTCCAAGTAATTATTTTATTTGTCAAGTACGTATGAACATTACGCAACAAATAATTCGATAACTTCAATTCTGTAATAATTGATATCGTCAGGATTAGTTTAAAGAAACAATATAATTATAATTTTTTCATTTTGCTAAATAAGAAACCACTAATGAAACTAATTAAAACCGTGAACTCACTTCTATCATTGAAATCGGTTTTATTCTATTACGAATTTAAATTAATTAAAAAAAAATCAAAATTAAACAATTTTCTTCCAAACAAATTTACGAATAAAAAAAGCATCGATGATTTACCTTTGAAAACCCTTACAGCACGGACGAGGATGCCCGTCAGGCAATGATGCAAGACGGCGGCAAGATCAAGGAGATGAAGATAAAGCTGCTGCTGAGCTCGCGCACGGAGATGCAAAAAGTGATCGAGGCGGCGCGCCAGCAGACCCTGAACCTGCAGAACGCGTTCATGCAGTCGGCGGCCCCGGTGGCCGTCGCCCCCACGCCGCCCAGCATCAGCAAGTCCGGCGACTCGTCCGGCGGCCGGCGCGACCGCGACCACGACAGCGACAGCGGCAAGGAGCGCAAGGACCGGCGCGATCGCTCGCGTTCGCGCGAGCGCTCCAGGTCGCGGGACCGCGACCGCGACCGTGACCGCCGGGACCGGGACCGGGACCGCGGCCGGGACGGCCGGCGCAGCGGCGGCAGCCGCAGGGACCGCAGCAGGTCGCGCGACCGGGACCGCGACCGCCGCGACCGCAGGCGCAGGCGCGACAGATCGCGCTCGCGCGACCGCACCAGGTCCCGCGACCGCGACGCTAAGCGCGGCGGAGGCGACCGGCGCAAGGACGTCAGCGCCATGGACGACGACCCGGGCAGCGACGTCGTCTGCGTCGGCCAGTTCACCAAGGACAAGGGCCCGATGGGCGGCAAGAAGATGCCGGAGAACGGCGTGTGGGAGGTGCCGCCGCAGAATCAGATGCTGCAGAACCAGGTGCTGGTGCCGAGCCTGCTGAGCGCCGTGGCGGCGGCCTCGGTCCTGCCGCAGGACGGCGAGCCGCGCGCCGGCCACTTCGGCCTCAATCAGGCCCCGATGCTGCCGACCGGCCAGTACGGCTTGAACGGGCTCAACGGCGTCGGCGGTATGATGCCCGGGCAGGTGCCGCCGCTGGCTCACTCCATGGGCAATTCTCTGCCCTCGTTGGCCGGCGGCCCGAACGCCATGAACAACCGGAACAACAGAGAGGCCTGGAACGACCGCATGGATAACAACAGATTCAACAACAAGGGAAGTCCCTTTTCGCAAGATTCGAATTACGGTGGCAACAATGGGAACTCCGGTGGTTTGGGTAACTTCAGACCCGGCATGAAATCCTCGCAGAACAATCCATTCCTCAGCAAGATGCAGGAACTGGACAGTCGCAGAAATCCACATGCATTCCAGTCTTCGTCGCACAGACCGTTTGACAATGGGCCCGATCGTCAGGGATCCTCTAGAATGGAAAGGGACAATAGAGACAGAGACAGAGACGGTAGGGATAACAGAGACCGTGACAGCAGGGATAACAGGGACAGCAGGGACAGCAGGGATCACCGGGACAGATCCGACCGAGGCTCGCGATTTACGAAGGAGAAGTCACAAAGCGGTTACTGCGTCGAAGTTAGAAATATGCCACTACTCGCGACGTACAGTGACGTCAGACACGCCTTCCAAGGCATATACATTAGGAACGACGGTATCAAGCTCATCACCGACACGCAAGGCAACCGCGTGGGCATTGCTTACGTTAAATTCAACAGTTTCGAAAACAAGGAGCAAGCTCTCAAGGGAAAGAAGTACGTGCGAGGCTCGGAAGTGGAGGTTTTGCACCTCGACGAGGCGATATTTGACAAGACCAACGACTCCTTCGGACATTCGGACAAGTCCAGACAGGACAAGAAGGACGACAACGAGATGGACATAAGTCCGACGCCCTCTAACTGCGTGCTCGTCTCGGAACTACCGCCCTTCGTCAAAGAGATGGACATTGCGAAGCTCTTCCAGGACTGGAAGATCGACGATCTCTTCATCACCACAAAGAAGGACGTCAGTGGCCTGCAGTATCTCGCGTACGTCCAGTTCGCCCGGCTAGACGACGCCAAGCTGGCGCTATCGAAGCCTCTGAAGATGAGCGGCAAACCCGTGACGGTGACGGCGATCAACGAGGACAAGTTTGAAAAGGCCAAGAGCGATCACGAGCAGATGGGCAGCGTCGGCGGCAGCGGCAACGAGGGTGGCCCAAGCTTCGACTGCGTCATCATGCGAGGCTTGCCCTACCAGACCGTCGACCGCGACATTCTGGACTTCTTCTCGGACATCGGGCTGGTGCCCCACCACATTCACATGCTGCTGAACTCCAGCGGCAAACCCGCCGGCGAGTGCTTCTGCGAGTTCGACTCGTGCGAGGAAGCGGTGCGCGCCACCGCGAAGAACGGCCTACCCCTCGGCAAGAGCGTCCCCTCGATAGAGCTGGTCAACCGGAGCAAGATGCTGGAGACCCTGGGCATGGTCGACGGCAACAAAATGATGGACGGTTACCCGCAGCAGCAGCAGCAGCAGCCGCACTTCCATCACATGCAGGAGCCGAGGCCGCGCTTCCCGCCGAACTACCCGCCGCGATTCGGCGGCGTCGGCAACGCCTTCGGCATGCGGGGCCCACCCATGATGGGCATGCCGCCGCGGCTTATGATGGGCAGGCACCCGCCGATGGCGCCGCCGCCGGTCGAGGGCTTCGGCAAGCCCGGCTGCGTGATCTCGCTGGAGAACGTGCCCTTCAAGGCGGACATCGACGAGATCATCGAGTTCTTCGGCGACTTCAACGTGCTGCGGGAGCAGGTGATCAGGAGGTACAACGACAAGGGCATGCCGACGGGCGACGCGCGGGTCGCCTTCTCGTCGCCGGCGGAGGCGCAGCGAGCCCTGCGCGAGTTGAGGAACGGCAAGATGAGGGACCGCACGATCTACATGAAGATTGCATGAGAGCAGCAGACTCCGGCGACGGATTGCGACGTCAGCGGCGACGAGTGACAAAGCTGCTCTCCAGGAGCGAGCGAAGGCGGACCGCGACCGGCGCTCTTGGGAGAATAGGATTGACGCGGGATATTCGCGGGGTGAGAGATGATGAGAGCGGCGGCTGCGAAGCGAGTTCGAGACCGCGCACGTGGCGGGACTCCAAAGTGCCAAGGCGAACGTTCATTGCATTCTCCGGTTTCAAATTAAAAATATTTTATTTTAGAATTACTTAAAGTATATAAGTATTACGTATGTAAAATAAATTTAGTTACTGTTTTACATTGCACAGAAGCGTTGATATTTCTAATAAATTAGATTAACGTGTAATTTAATTTGTGATGAATTTTTTTTCTTTTTGTTCAGTTAGAATCCATTCACCGAGCTTAACGTTCGTGACGACCTCTCATTAATGTAAAAACCCATAAATATTAAATCTTTTATTTCTTTGTAAATCTCTCCTTTTATTTAATTATTCTTATCGTTTGTTGTCGAAAGCTTCCTGGCAAAAATAGCTAATATTTCAGTGAAATTAAATGATAAACGGAAAGAGAAAGAAATTGAAAAACGTAAAAAAATAGGACAACAAATTTTTTTCAAATGTTGGTATATGAGGATTGTATTTATTTGGAGAGCGGTATGTATTTCAGGAGTAAAGAGGCAAATTTCATCTAAAACTAAACAATTAATTTTTCAGATTATATTTGTTTATTTATCACAAATAATAAATTACATGTCAAAACGGTATAGAAATGTTCGTCCACGTGAAAAACATGACTAGTTCATCACTATTACTAACCATTTTCACAATCATTACAAAAAGTGCGATGATCGTTTCAAATTGGCCACAAGCAGAGTGTGCCGCAGGCCTCTTCTTTGACATCATCCTATCGATTACGAAATGTGTCTCTAAACCTTATACGGTTAATCTGATAGTACATCTCTGTAATCTTGCTGTTTTTAAAATTTTAAGCAGCATAAATCTAAAAGAGTCAAGGAGTATATGTAATATTATACGTAAATGATTATCGTGCATTTCTCACGTCATTGAGTATCATCGATAAGGTCGCTTTCAAATTTGTCCTTAAAGATCGGGCTATTACTGTTTTCGAGCGCAGACTGTTCTCAAACGGCCCATTCTCATTGATTCTTGTGAAGTTCATTCACGTAAAATGATTTCATAATAAATTAAAAGATCACCGAAAGTAAGGTTTATGCAAGGCGAGAAAAACTACATTAAAAATTGCAACCGTCTATTTGGATGTTCTAACAGACTGACATTATTTGAAAATTTTGATATTTTCTTTTAAAATTTACTAGAAATTTAAAGAAATGTTACTATACAGTTCTAGTAAATTATTTAAAAACTGATATTTTTTTAATAACGCAATTTTTAGTGGAACTTTTTCCTCCGTGCAAATTTATCTACATATGCGTTGATGAAAGCGAAGCATTCTTTTCTACGGCAATTTAATTGTAAGGCTCATTCAAATATAAAATAAAAAATAAATCAACGATTTACGTTACCGTAATAAAGACATTGCTGTAATAAAAAATTCGTTGTACACTAACATATAAGGTAGTGGTATTATTTACCAAAAACTATCGATTTAAATTGTACAGACGTTTCCAAGATTTTTAAGTACCAATTATAACTAGAGGTTGTAAGTCGACGGTGTTTAATTTATTTCTTTCATCTGTGGTATGCCGCAAAAAGAAATCTAATTGCTATGGAGGCAACTTAATTGTTTTCTCGTTTGCGATTATCACTTTGTACATAAAATTTCGCTAAATATGGCGAACAAAAAAATTTCTTGAATTAGCTTATTAAGAGCCGAGGTATTTAAAATGTCAATAACAATTAAAATTCGTCGCGGACAAATAAAGGATTTTTATGCAATGACTTCACGCCTTGCCTCCTACGCGATGACGAATAAACGTAAAATTATTTTGCATAAAAAGTATTTTTTTTACTATTTTGTCAAGGTACGTCCGTATTCACGATTATTTATACCCATGAATGTACAGCGTAAAATTCTTTTGCAAAAATTGAATAGGTTAACTTCTTTTTTAATAAGCGAGGAAATTTAAGGGAAATCGGCACGATTCCTGTGAATTATAATGTATCAACGAATGCGAATGTTTGAATGATTGATTTTTTCCTTATTTAGCGCCGCTCGTGCTGTACATATTGTTATGCCACTTAGCTCGATGTATGAATTTACGACTTGTATAAAGCAAACGAGAGGAAAATGCTTTCTATGACAGGAGCATAAGCAGTAAGTGTTTTCGGATAATAGATTAGTTTGATGTATTTACAGTTTATTTTAGAGAATATGTTTGAAATATAAAGAATATTTCTCCAAGTGAGTTGAAAAAGATGATTTCAATAAATTTATAATTAAATATATTTTATCATCGTATTTATTTAAATCAAACCTTATTTTTTCCTTAATTAAGTAATTTAGCATTCCTAATAAAATATCCGTAGAAGAAATGTTTGCTGAAATTATAATTTTTAACTTAACTAATCTTTAAAATGTACGTTAATGGAAATCATAAATATTGAAGAAAAATTGAATATTTTAACTACCTAAATACAGTTTAAAAGAATCTTCGTGATTGAAAATTTCCCAGTCGATATTATTATACCTCTGTCAACCCTCCAAGTAAATTATCAATTTAAATTTTAAACGGGGTCCAAGTACGATTTACATAACTCAAGCACATTATAAATTCAATATCCACGTGAATCTTTAAAAATGCATTTAATCGTAAACGACCTAATAATCTTTGTCGAATGAATTTAATCGATTAAAAGATAAAAAAATAACTCGTTTTTAGTTAGGATTCTTGATATCGATTTGATGATAGGTGATTTAACGTACAATATTCCTCACCACATATAGATTTGGCTACTCTTTTAGGAGAGCACATAGCTGAATGCTCCAAAAATTCACACATCACCTTTGGGATATATTTTTTTGAAAGCTCTAAATGGATTAAAAATAAAAAAATGTGAGTTAATTTTTTGTTTGGAATAATAACTTATTTTTTTTTTATAAAATTATCAACAATTTTTAGATGCTCTAAGGCTACTCCCGCGAGCCTTTTAAATAATCATTTCAGGAAGGCTTTAATCTCCGGAGCTGAGTCACAGAAGACACAGTAGACTTTGACTTTAAACAACGCTGCAGGACGCGCAAGTGCTTGAGTTGCGAGTCCGAGGGAAAGCGAGCGCGAGAAATTTCCAAGGGAATTAAATTATTCTTATCTTTGAAACGCGTTAAGGATATAATTGAAATACCGTCGTAAGCGTCTATTCGCGTAAGAATGTACTTAACAGCTCGTTTAATTTGCAATTTTACATGGAAACACAGGCGCGGGTGTATTTCTAACTCTGAAAGCTGAACAAAATAGTCACCTACTATCGCATTATCGCGATAATAATAGCGCGGCGCAAAATAAATGCTGGTTAAATATTTTTTTTGTGTTTGAATATCGCGCGAAAGAGGCTATAATTATTTCGGCTGTTATTGTCGTTTTGAAATGAATTTCTTAGAAGCTCACTTAGCAGGTAATAAAGTTTTGCAACTTTAGAAGAAGGCTATTTCAGGATGGCAATGCACTTGCTCGTTAAATCAATTTATTTATCCAACAAAATTTTAATTTTATTTGCACAGAGGGAGAGTCAACTTTGTACTTTTATGCACAAACAACTGAGTGTTTAAGAAACTACCTAAAACTAATAATCGTCAAAAAGCTTCCTTCGCTTTATAAGTTTATATACTAGCATAGTGAATTAATTTTTAATACGAAATTTTTCTTCGCGTATATAGGGTTTAAATTTAATTTGTAAAGGATGTATTTTTTCAGTGCAAAACTGAAACGCAGTTCTTTAGTTTAAACAATGTAGTTCTGGGGTCGTAAAATTGACGCGCATGCAAATTAATTTTACAATTATGTTAGCTGCGAAAATTACATTTGCTATGTACAACATACCTGTTATGGTACCAGTTAATTTAGTTCTCTCACTATAAGATTACAAAATATTCAATTCGCGTACATATAAAATAACATTAAATTGCTATAACTATACATGCGTAACTATATACCGTAAATTAATTAGCCTTCTCAAACAAATTCGATACCACACTCTGTATGTACCTACCATAAACTAATTAAATTTTGCGTAGAAACAATCAAATAAGGAGGGCTTCGGCTGCTCGTTGAATTAAATTCGACCGACTGCTCACCGTAAGTAGTAGCAGGCATTATGGTTAGCCTCAGCGTCTTTATCTACTGATGAATGCGCTTTTAGCTGTTTGCTTTTGTTCCGATAAATGCGCACTCTGTGCAACTGCAGCGATACGTACATTCAAGTGTAATTGAATGTTGTTAATTAAACTTTCAAGCTGCTTGCCGTAATCCTTCATTTTTAAATATACAACAGCACAAAGTTCATTGAACTCTGTGCAGTTGTAATTTTTAATTTTCAACTATTAAATGACGCATCAATGTAAATTTACATTATAGGATTACAAATATTTGAATAAACCTGTACTAGGGAGCTTAACTCGCATTAAGTATTTTACGGGGGAGATTATTGCTGTCTGTTAAAATAACCATTCCAGCTTTAATCTGGTTAAGTAACTTTAGAGAAGCAGATTTTGTGTGTGTGTGTAAAATTGATTAAATATGCATATTAATTAAGAAACTAAATTTTTGTTTATTGAAAATCTTACAATATTATTCATTCTAGTGCCTATCTTATAAAATTCATCTGCAGAATTTTAGAAACAATACTATCACGTACAATATTGAGAAAATATCGAAAGCTATGCAGGTATTTCTTCGAATAATACAAGACGAAAATTAATCCTTAATATTTGCATTTAATATTTGCACCGCGAACCGTTACATCAAACATTATTATTCGGTAAAAACGAGTTTTGTGCATAAGAATCACGACTTTGCGTAATATCGCGGACGAAAGCAGGTGTACGGCCGAGATGATGCCCTCGGGGGCTCCGCGATCAAGGGTAATCCCGCATAGTATCGCACGGTGTGTCGATTGAAGCATCCAAGGCGGAATTTTCGCGATCGAGCTAAGGGTCGACTCGCGCGTGGGCGCGCCGGAGGAGCCACTTTTGCCGCAGACCGGAATCCGGACCCCGGAGCTTCGCCTTTGATGCATCGCTTCGCGCACGCTTTAATACTGTGTGCACGCGATATTCTTCTTGATTACTTAAAAAATTGTTTTTTCATAAATGATATGGCATTTGTCGAACGAAATAAAAAACGATTGAATTATTCAATATTTTCGTAAAAGTGATGAATTTCATGAAAAAGTTATTGATAAATATTTAAGAAAAATGAGGATTTTTTGGTGTGAGAAGTTTGACGATTACAATTTCGACGATGAGGTAAGACGAGGTATACCTGAGGCTTTTTATGCAAGAGAAGCCCAACCGCCGCGCAGTGCAAACACGCGCCGCGGTCAATCGCTGACTTCAACTATTTGCTTATCGCGCGTGTTAGAAATTCAAATACTCCCGCGGAGCTTAAACAGAGAGTTCGTTATTTGATTACTGCTTGCCGATTTTAAAGGCAAGCCAAGCTGAAACTGCGGAACTACCTCCGCACGCTGTTCAACGACAAAATTCCAAATGTAATCACGTCGATTCCTCGAATTTTTTTGCTGATAAGACAACAATTTTGAGGGTACAAGTAAGAAAAATAAAACGTAGGGCTTGATGAATGGATCGCTTACGTGGGAGCTTAAGCACGGAAGTGAAATTTTTATTTCTTGTTCCGCGTGTTTTCTCCGCTCGCCTCCCGCAAGATAAGCGAGGGATAAACGCATCGCGCGCCGATGACGCTGATTTTTTATTTAGGGCTGACGGCGACGGATGAGCGCCGCAGTGATTGATTACGGAGATTGCGGATTAAATTGTGAGGTGTTAATGAGGTGGGACGAGCCGAGGCTACCCGTCGTCAATGAGCTCGAAAATCTCGGTATTTTTTTTAATACCTCGTAATTCATCGGGACTATTGGACGGAATTATTTGTTAAAGTGTAGGAATGATATCTTTTTCACGAGAAATAGCTGTTTTTCAAGTACAGTGTAAAAAGGCTTCCTTTAAATTTACCTAAAAATCAACGGAGAATTAAATTCTTATGAAAATTGCGGTGATTATTAGTAAAAATATTTCAGCAGGCGGATATGTGGTCCCCGTTATTTTTACAACGACGTCGCGAAAATGATTATATCATTATAATTCTCGAAATATGCAGTAATGTTTTAAAAACTTATTTTATACATAATAATCTATTTTTGATGAATATTGTATCTAGGTTACTTATTTAACCGCAAAATTCCCGACTTAATGATAACAAGGAAGATAATGATAACAAAGGGACATCCCGCTGAAGCACCGCACCATTTGCTTTCTCTTGGTAATCCCAACAAAAGCATCGTTGATTAGCAGTCGCGAATGCATCTGGAACAATCGCAGCCGGATTAGTATTCGCGTTTCATTTCAGCCGTCTCTTCAAATTTTCAGATCGACTGGGCTGAAAAAATAACGATCACGATGCTCTCGCCGTCCCTCGCGATGTAACGATATGGTGCAGTAAATGAATTTGTAAGCGCAGGATACACTAATTGCAACTGCGAACTCCACTTATTTTTAGTTGGCTAATTCAATAAAATTGGTTCTGCTCAATTAAATTTCGTCAGGGCTCGGTCGAAGTGGACGACATTTGCTTTAAATACCTAATTAACGCAATTACGCTATTTTTGTTTTATGTAAATTTATCGCTTCGGAGCATCGCGTTTCGTCGCTTCGTTAATGAAAAACAGATTGTAACTGTGGGTGACAAGCGGATAATTTACGAAAATAATTATTGATTTAAGAAACTATATTACTATATAGTATTACCATTTCACTAATTTAATTTAAACTTGATTATAATACATGTGTAATTATAGGAAAGTACTAAGCACCACATTCCATATCATGCAGTTTCATTACAAAAATACCCATTTTTATCTTGAATTCTGAAAAATAAAAAATGCCGTCTCTTTTAGCTTAAACGTTATCGCACTTTTGCTTTCAAATAACAATTTTATCCAAGATTTTTAGAGGATTCGATTATCCCCGAAATAAATAACCTGTTTTATCGTCAATCGCGCCAACTGCGACCGTATCGTAAAAAGCAAAGAGCTCCCTTTTCAATCGCCTCGAACTAGCGCGCGCAAAAATCAGCGTCAGCGTCGAAAGGCGTCAAAGCCATTCCGAAGTCGAGTCAATTGGAAGCGCCGTACCGGCCACTCCGGCACGTACGTATAGCTTTACACGCTTCCCCGACGAAACCGGGTCGCCGTCCGACGGCGAGCAATCCCACGCGCGCGCGAGCCCAGTTTCGTCTCGTTAGAGCCGAATATTACACGCGTTTATCGAAACGAATCGTCGGGCTCCGCGAGAACCTCGACTCCCGGCTGCCGGGGCTTACGCATCGTCGCCCGCCGCCGGAATTTATGGATAGGAGGAGCGACGCTGCGGTTTTTTCACGCTTTTGTCGTCGACGTTTCTGTAATAGCGGAAGTCTCTTTTTTCAGCCTGCACTTGCGGCGCGCGTAGGGAACATTTTTATCGCACATGTGCGCTCGTTTTGTGGTGTATATGATGAGTGTAGGGATATACACGCTTCTTCATTTTTTGCGATGGAAAGAATAAATTATTTTCTTGAAGGACATAAATTTTTTTATAAAAGTGTACGCGGTATTATAGGCCTGATATCGTATATAGAACAACATGGATTTTATATTAAATTTTATAATTGGAAATAGTTAATTTTAAAATCTATTTCGTTATGAATTATTAGTTATCATTCTAAAAATATTTTCAGAAATTACTGCCTCTCTAATTTTTCTAAGTGTACTCGGGGATTCGTCGCTCTCAATAAAACTTTCTATTAAATTTTATCTCTATCGACAAGAGAGTTTCAAAAATATCCTGCCAGTTCAAACAGACCCATCAAAGTCTCTCTTTCTCAAACTACTTAAAACAATGCATTCTGCACTCGAGCTTTCTTTATACACTCCCCCGTCGGCGATGGAAGCTGCAAAAAAGCCGCATCTGCGCTCTCGAAATAACCCGTAAGCTGCTCCGACGGCGGATCGAAAACGAAAAGGAGAAAATCGAACGCGGACTGCTCTCCTGGCCGCGAGGAAAATCGATACCTTTTTCGCGGTTCGCTCTCCCGGGCTCCTTCGAGAAAACATCCTGAGTTCCCGCCGCGCCGGTGAAAGTCGATAACTCGCGCCCCATCCCGAGCGCGCAAATAATTCCGAGCGCAGTCGAGCAGTGTCTCGACCTTGACACACAGGAAGGCAAAAAAAAGGAAGGGTCGGCGGTATAATTACACCGGTGATTACCCCGTGGATCTCCGGGATCTTCGAGGCGTGCTCCCTTTTGTCTTTTGAATAATAGCGGAGTTCGCGGAAGGGGATGGAATTCCAATTTGCGCGGTGATGTTTTGTACGCTGGTCATGTTTCTTCGTGCTCCCCGCGCACTGGCGTAGTAGTTTCTGCTTTTAAGCGAGCTTCGTCTGTGGAAATGAGAAAACGCGGATTTGCATCGGTAATGACTGTTTCCTATTTTAACGTCGTTATTGATTGCTTGCATACGCCTCCTCGAATCTAATATCATATATATAAACCTACGCAAATTTGTACACGGAGAAAGTTTCTTTTTCATTTTACTGTTTTACTATGCAGATTGTTATCTCAGAGTGAAGCAATTAGTTCGATAAAAATTGATTATTTATTTATCACAAAAATTGATTTTTTATCTAAACTTCATTTTAATTTCGCGGCAAAAAGTGATGATTCTTTTTAAAAAGTAATTCTCTCCATCCACAAGAGACAATCAAAACAAATGGAACTACGATTACCTTCAATCATTCCTACAAATCCAAAATCATAAAAAATAAATGAAAGAATCGAACCCTTCTTTTCTATCAAAATTTATGTCTCGCGCACTGTAACAGACGGTAAAATAATTTATGGGCGACGTCTCGACCCGCCTCGTTGATTAGCCAGATTGGCCGTGCTGCTCTCGCTCCGCTCGAAAATCTAAATCACGGCCAGAGGCTGGGTGCCCTGCCGCGCGGCGTGTAGCTCACCGCGGCCGCAATGAAAGTCCGCCACGCAATAAAGGGTTCATGACGAGGAAAGGAGAAAAGAGCCGCGAGGAGGTCAGGGAGGGACTCGGCGACCGCGGAAAGCGCGCACCGGCCGGCTGTTGCTTTATGCTAAGCAGTTTCGAATGCTAATTCCGCGGGGTATTTTTAATGGAGTTATATAGTCGCGCCGCGGGAAAATTGAATATTAATGGCGCGCCGTGCGGTAAGGCGCTTTGACCGCGGCGCGAATTAAGTCGAGCCTTTTTTCGAGGTTTCCCGGCGAGGATTGTACGCGGAGTTTTAGCGTAATATATTTTCGTCGGTTATTTGTAATTCTAACGTCGAGTCTTGACAATTTGATTTCCGACTGGTTGTAATGAAAACAGGACTGTAACGTGTGGTTACGCATTTAAATGCTTAATTAAGCTCTTTTAGGTGGTTGATAGATATTTTATTTATATTATGCAAAAATTGTAGCACTTGTGGGAAGTTTAATTAAAATTTGAATATTTTAATCATGAATTCATATATATCTTAACGTGTCATTTAAACTTATCGATGATTCAAGAAGTTAATATTTAGAACAATTAGTTTTCTTGTAGTTTTTGAAATAAATTTTCATAATTCGCTTTTTTTTCAATCGTGCTATTAAGAAAAAAATCTAAAGTTGAATTTAAAAATTGATGCATGATAGTTTTCTTTATATCGATTGATAGTTCTTTCTAACTAATACATTTTGTAAGTCGAACTATTACATTTTTTTAAACAAGTCGACAAATAAAAAACCCGCGTGTATCCTAAAATCCCGGCAACTTCATCAACCGAGATAATGTAAAAAGCAAAGCTGCCGTCAAAGCAAAGTGCAGGGCTTAAACGAAAAAAAAAAATAAAAACTAAAATACAGGCACAAATCCAGAGCGCACCCGAGAGCGTAAATAATTAGCGGGCCCGCGCGCGCCCCCGCCCCCAAGCGCGCGCCTCCGATTCGCTTTGCGGCAGCGCAAAAACGAGGCCGAAAAGGCAAGTAAAAAGAAAAAGTAAAATAAAACGGAGAAAAGGGAGAAGAACAACGTGGCGGAGGAGCCGAAAACCCGTGGCGGCTCGCTCCGACGCGGCGCGCGCGCCGAAAAGGAGAAAACAACAAGAGAGACGCGCCTGGTGGGATATCGCGCGCGCGGCGCAGCCGCCACGGCGGACTCCTCGTCGCCCGGTCCGCAGTCTGGCCGGTGACGAGCCGCCGGCAGCACGCGCCCGACGCGCGCGCAAACGCACCTCCGCAGCTGCATGCGGGCCGCGTGAGTCGAGCGCCGGTACAAGTATACGCACACCTGGACCAGGATAGAGGCCCGGTTTATAGGTTTTTTGAGGAAGACGATGGGAGCGCGAGTAGTCCTGGTGCTGGCGGCGCTGGTCTGGGGCATCGCCGCCCAGGGGAGGAGCGACTGCCCGGCCAGGTGCACCTGCACCACCCCCAGGACCGTGAGGTGCGTCTATCAGAGGCTCGTCAAGGTGCCTGCCGTGCCCAGCGATACTAATGTCTTGTGAGTACAGTTTTTATATTTTTGTTTTATTATTGATTTTGATGTTGTTACTATTGTTATGATGTTGAGAATTATTGAGCGAAGAATGTACTATGTTTGTTGGAAAATCCGAGATTCTTTCGAGATGAAAAATATGCAGCAGTTTTTTTCTTGGCCTTCGCAGGTATCCTATTATCTGATTTTTTAGAGACATGAATCTTGGATATGCGGTTCGTTTTTTATCGACATTTTTAGACGAATTTGTATGATTTAAAGGTGATATAATAAATTGTGTGGAAAAAAATTATTTTTTGATTTGAAGATTACTGCAGATTTTAAAATCGATTGAATCACATTCGTGAGCTTTTTTACCATTTTATTCAACAGGTTCATTCATACGTGGATTAAAATGCGGAGATTAAATTTTTGTTTATACCAATAAAATTTTAATAAATTGTTTTATTTCGTGAAATTGATGAATGGTAAAAAGTATTTTTAAAAATAACTTGGAATAAAAATAATTTTTTGCATTAGTATTCGGTTCACTATAAATATTGACCAACCTTTTCACGAATTTAAATTGTAAATACACGCAGTCTTATAAAAAAAATTTTAAATTATTAACATTTCAATCTTTTTAAAATCAGCAAATCTCAAGAAATAGTAATCATGCAAATTAAGCACAATAATTGAACGACAAGTCAGTTTGACAAATTGCTTTTTGCTTACTCCTACATACAAATTAAATAAAAGAATAATATCAGACGTACACATTCATTTGTATTAATGATTGAACCGATTTTGCCATTCATTATATCGCTCTTGCAATTTCCCCTGCTTCTTCTGTAATTCAACACACCAAAGCTGAATTTTTAAACTCAGCATTTTTGCTCGTACACCGCGCGCTAATCAGCACGATAAAAATTCAAATCCACCTCAGCCGCAGATCCGCAATCTAGAAAGAAAATCAAACTCGTACCCATCTACCCAATCAAAAACCATAAATCCAACCCGACGAAATTAACCCACCTGAAATCAACAAAAACGATCTTCTAACGTATATTTCGAACGATCAAAGCCGAGTCGAATAAACACGCGGCGGATCGAACCACCTTGCCTCGATCGAGAAGTACAAAAATATCCGAATCGTGTATGCGCGGGATCGGCTGAAAAAAGAGCGAGCCTCGAAGCTGATATACCCCGGCGTTCAGAATGCGGCACGTCGGCCGTAAATCTGAGTGGGTTGCGAAACGACGGCGTCTCCGGCGGGATCGCCTCGTGGGCGCGCGAGACACGAGGGCGACACGGCGCGACCGGAGAGCCTCGGAAGACGCGACGCGGATCGAGATGCGAGCGGCTATTCGCGTGGCGATTCACGGAATCGCCGTGGCGGATCGCGAGATGCCTGCGCTGCGATTTCTCGTATAAGTCAGGACGCTGGCGAAGCTTGGTTCGAATTCCGCGGATTTATTGACGCGCCCGTCCTTATCATGAGCTCGAACAAAGGTGGTGATATTCGATAAAAGAACCTTTTTGCAATTTATCATCAAAATTATAATCGAAACAAATATTTTGCCACTGCGAAAGGGGGGTAAATGTTTTTCGATTAATTTTTTTATCGAGTACTGCTATACTTATTAGAAGCAGCACCCTTATGTGACGTCCTGATAAGAATGGATTCTTCAATGAAAAAAACAGTTTTATAATCAATGATACAAAATTATCAATATTTTTGTACCATTTTCAATTGAGTGTTTCGTTACTAAGAGTTATTTATTGAATCAGGAAAATGACTGCTTAAATTTATTTATACGATAAGAACACATTGTACCAAGCAAATGATTCATTGGGCGATTCGCAAACGAAACACATGAAATTCAGCGGTTTCGAATGAATCATAAAGCACAGAGATAAATCAAAAAGGACAAGGAAAAAAATTAAAACCGTATGATTCGTGTAAACAATAACATGCAAAAAATCGAGTGCCAAATTTCAATATCAGACGAAATTAACATGCGCGCCACTTTCACTTGCAATCGCTTAATGGCATCGGCAAAAAGTCGATGTAACGAGGGACATTCGAAGAAAAGTTGTATTTCAAGTGTGCATACACCACCACACCACAGCTGGACTCCTTTTTTGGACCTCCTCTCGAGCTCAGCTTCTGAGTACAAAGCACGAATTCAGGGTCAAACAGCTTCTTCAATTACTTTTGCAATTGTTGTTTGACAAATTTTAATAAATTTTCAATTCACTCGCTGCACAAAACTACCGACTTGTTCTTTTTCTATTTCTTTCATCTTGTATATTGACTTCTTTCAGAAAAGGTAGTTCGATTCTTTTTCTTTTGCTCGAAAGCATATTTAACTTTGCTTGCAATGCACATATTCAATATGAAATTTAAAAGAAATGGAAATATAATTTATTATTTTCGTTTAGATACGTTGATGTGGTGACAATTAAAAAAAATTACTTTAGTAATAAACAAGATTGTTATTTAAAAAAAGTGAGGATTGATTATCACTGCAAACTATTTTCGACCGCATGATCTCACAAACATTTTTTCATTTTTACAGCAGATCATTGCTTCGCGTATTAAGCAAACTTTGATTTGTAGCCATAATCACGTTACACTCGCGAGGCATTTTCTTTTATTAATCAAATAGTAATTCCTATCGAATGTCACGGTTCTCGCGGGTAATAGAAAATGAGCTTTGTCAAGTAGACCGCAAAAATTTATGACTCGAATATGCAATCGCCGCACAAGACGTCTAGTAAATAACAATTCTTTGTTCGAAATCCCACGAGCTAATCGCTTATCCTACCAATTGTTATAAACATTCTTCAATATCCCATTATCACTTTTCACTAAGTCATCCATCACGATCACTGCACAATATACGTATAAACCTTAGGCTCGTTACATTGCACTAAGCGCGCAACATTCGTCAAAGCTACTCATACCAAAGTTACTTAAGCATACGTACTTAATAAAGTTCGTGTATCAGGCCGTAAGTCGATTACGAGGCTTTACCTCATTCTCCCGTCAGTCGGCGATAAAACGAGATAAACTCGCTGATGTAGCATCGATCGCCGTCGAGCTCCATTCGAAAAGTCTAAACTATCGCTGTAGGCGCCCCCGCGCTCGCGCCGCGCGGAACAAAAATTTAATCCGACAGCCTCGTAAATTCGCTATTTTACGGCCAGTTTCATCCTTATAAACTTTTTTCTGCCGCTTTTGCTGCCGGCCGTTTTTACGAGCTAATTGAACGGGCCGTGTACACTGCGCACGCGGGCCGAATAATTTATCCGCTGAAAAGAGCGCGGCTATTCTCTCCAGCGCCGCGGATAAAAAGGCGTTTTACGCGGGGACGATTAATGACGGTGCCGTGAACTCATCGGTGTTGTGTTCTTGATAAAGGAACATTGCTAAGTGGTCAGGGTTTAGATTACGGATTAAGCTACTTACTATTCACTTAATCATTATATCAGATAATTTTTATTTATTAGTTTACTTTCCTGGCAATTATACTGTATAAATGTGTTCAATTTCTCATAGGAAGCGTAAAGAAAATTAAAGAAATACATTTCAATAATGAAGAAAATCGTTTTTAATTACAATTATTAAAATTTATGTTTGTAAAAGAGATTTTTATCAGATATCCTAATGATTATTTAATTAACATTCATTTTTTATAATAATATCTAAATAATTTTCAACATTAATTATAAAAATATGTAGTGTGCATACGATAAAAACTAAGCTCATCCTCGTATTTCCCCACAGAGACACCCAATCCTTGTAAAGTATACATACCAATAAAAAAAATTCCTATTCATTCACCTTCTCGCGCGTTTCAAAACCAATTGCGCGAGCAGAAAAAAAATGAGCTATCCACCGACCATTGATGTCTCATGTTCGTCTCGCCGCGTTTATCTGCGTCGGTGAGCGCATCCGCTCTCTCGTGGTTGCGGAGACGCGGGCGCGGAAACGATAATAAACACCCGGCGGAGAAAAGTCGCCGCGTAGTACATAATACGCGCGATCGCGGCCAAATCCAGTCGACTCGTCACGCGTGCCCGAAGACACGGCCGCTGATTGGCATTTCCATTATCTTCGCAGATATACGTTTTGAAATATTCGCGTTAAACTGACGAGTGATGGATTTTTTACTCGATGCCGAATTTTTTTTTAGAGCCTGTCTCTAAATTCCACCCATCACGCGCTGGAGAAGGAAAACAATCGACAAAAAAAGGAAATTTATACAGGAGGTTGAAACTTAAAACAATTTTGATTGATGGAAGCGCGTACAATAACCCGCCCGTCCGCGCAGTGCGTAAAAAGAAGGAAATGACTTTAAATCGACGCGGCTGTAAAATAGCAAGACAACCTCACCCCCTTTTCTCGCTATCTATTTCGGTCGCGGAAACAAACGGCGTTTGGAAATACATCGCTGGGAAAAGCGACAAGGAGCGGAGGAAAGAAACGGAATCGAGGCTACCGAGCATTTGTCCCGCTCGCTATTCTCGCGCGTACATCGAGACGAATAGCCGCGATAAACATTTTTAAAGAAAACAGCCGCTCACCGCGAGGTACATATCGGGGCACCGGCGTCGCGAGCCCGACGGAATAACAATGAGCGATATTCGCGAGCACCAATTCGTTCCGTATAGTCGCGTGTATTTATAGCGGCGCGGTTGGTTATTAATAATGCACTGCCGATGACGGCGGGAGCTCCAGCGCGGGTTCGATTGTCAAACTTTGATGGGTTTTGCTTTTTTTTTCGGCGCTGCGTTGATTCGCCTCGTGACGTGACGGCGGCTTAATATAATTGGACGTGGATCGCGTATTTTGATATAAATGATCCCCTTGATGATATTGATTTTAGAGATGAGTGTCGTGTAAGTGCGCAGAACGAATATTCCTTTTGTCACTAATAAAACGATTAATTTGATTGAATTAAAATTCGTTTATTATAATAAACATAAAAAAATGTTAAAAATTTGTATAATACAACATTAGTAAAAACGGTATTAATTATAATTTAGGAGTTTTGAACCGTTTAAGACCTTAAAAAGTTATTTAAAGGTGGTGAACTACCTTAAACAAAATAAATTATTTGACTCAACTAAATACTTTAGTTTCAAGAAAATGTTTAGATGATTCAAAAAAATTATTAAGCTAATCGTTTTTCAGTGTCGTAATTTCAATAAGATCGCATACTAAAATTATTAGAATCCGCGCCAATAATTCTCAATTAAAATCTCACTCAAAAGAACAAGAAAATAAAACGTGTACCCCGCAGAGACCTCCGGTTCAACAACATAGCGGACATATCCGCGTCGGACTTCCGGGACCTGCCCCACCTGCACACCCTGCTGCTGAACGACAACCGGCTGCGCCAGCTGCCGTCGGGGGTGTTCGCCGGGGCGCCCCGGCTGCGCTACCTGTACCTCTACAAGAACAGCATCGGGCGCATCGAGCCGGGCGCCTTCTCCGGCCTCGCGCACCTCGAGCAGCTCTACCTGCACGTGAACCAACTGCGACGCATCGAGGCGGGCACCTTCAGCGACCTGCCGCGCCTCCAGCGGCTCTACCTGCAGAACAACCGGCTCGAGCGGCTGCCCGCCGACGCGTTCCGCAACGTCGGCAAGATGACCAGGCTGAGGCTGGACAGCAACGCGCTCAACTGCGACTGCGACATGCTCTGGCTCGTCGAGAGGATGAAGAGCATGATGGAGGCGCCGGCCGTGTGCATGGCGCCCAGCGAGATGAAGGGCAAGAGGCTCGACGGCATGACGGCCGCTGACTTTCATTGCAGTTTAGTGGATTTTTTTTAATTACTTTTTTTTCAGTTTATTTTTAAGGATCAAATTATTTGAAAAAATGCGCCAAATTGTTTAAATATGCGCGACTTTACTTTGCTCATGAAATTTTTCACTTTTTATCTGCAAATCTGCGAAATGCTAAATGCGATCCCTTGAGTAGATTAATTACTTTTTTCTCGAGCTAAATTAATTTCGGTGCAGAGGTAATTATGGATGCAGTGGATGCTACTGGAAGATAAGCTTCGAAGGGGTAATATTGCTTTACCTTGGGTATCAGTTCTTGGTACAGTCGCCGAGTCATTTGTTTTGTCTAAGAGCTAGCTGATTTATGCACTATTTTTAGAAACATTTTATTTAAAAATTGAAAATAACCCTATAGTATAGTTGGTTTATATATGCAAAAAAGTTAATTATTTAAACTTTTTTAAGCTTTACCTTTTGCACCAGCTTCAGTCCGTCTACGCATCTTATCTAAACTTAAATAATTAAATTACTTTTAAAAAATTCAATTTGTACCTATTAAAAATCGAAGAACAATAGAATAACCAGCGAAAAATATTTACGAATACCAGGTCGACCCGTGATAACGGAGGGTCCGCAGGACGTGGAGCTTCGCCTGGGCGAGACGGCGGTGTTCCGCTGCCGCGTGGCCGGCTCGCCGCGCCCGAGCGTCAAGTGGATGCGCGACTCGAACGAGGTGCCGATGGACGCTGAGCGGTACTCCGTGCGCGAGGACGGCAGCCTGGTCATCAGCGACGTCACGGAGGACGACGCCGGCGACTACGAGTGCGTCGCCCAGAACGACATGGGCTACACCAAGTCGCGGCCGGCACGCACCGTCGTCGTCGCCGCCGACGCCGCCGACGACGCCGACGTCGACGCGGACCGCGACAATTTCACCGAGGAGCTGCCGCGGATTGTCGAGACACCGAGATCGCAGTCGGTTAGTAT